>OMOT01052466.1:15807-27964 GCA_900312575.1 Acanthochaenus luetkenii
TCCTGGTGTCATCTGTATTCAGAGTTGAAGCCTAAATGGTTATTATCACCTATAAAATGAGTTTGTCTCATTGAATGAATTACTGATAATCTTACAATCCCCTCTTTCTTATAATTGCAAAAGCATCACAACAATCTTTAGACTCCAGTGGCGATATGTCCCACCTTAGGTTGCCTTCCTCTCTGGGAAAGTCTTACTTACAATGATGTCTTACTTTGGATCAAACACTGTTCCACTGGAGTCACGATGTGGCCTCATCAGGCTGTAATGTGTGAGTTGGGGATACTCATCATAATTCCTCATCTAGGTATTAAAATGGTTAATGACGGGAAGCTACAGCAACAAAGATGAGAGACTGGGAACCATTCATGCCAACAGACATCTTCATGTTATCACTTAATAGACCCTGCTGCTTCAGACACAGTAACAGACCAAAGTGGAATAAATTACATTTAGTAAAACATGACATTGAATCAAATGAAGGAGTTACAAAATCACAAAACAATGTACCTGTGTGCAATGTATTCTGCTAGATGCACTAAATGCTTGGCCCCCGGAAATGCAGATTGCAGCTTAAATTATTTTTTAAAATAATAATAATGATGATATATTATTATTTGTTTCCGTATTCAAATCCTGTCATGAATTATTAAGTTTGGGTAGGTTGGGTGACAAGAGAACAGACCCAATATGATGGGGATAGATCCCATTCTGAGATTCCTGTCGGCGTGTCCACAGAGTGCTTGCCAGTGTTTTAGTGTTTAAGAAATTAGTTGCACCCTCAGCCTTTTAGTAATATTTAGTGCATGTCACGAGAATTCAAACCCTAACTAATAAAATAATGGTTCAGAAGAATTTGCACTTATTTAAAAAATAAACACCTGTTGTCCATTTTGATTTGAACCGGTGTTTCATAACAAATGGTAACTGGCTGCTGCCATTTTCTGATTTAAAAACTTCTGGATGTCCTGTAGGCCGTGTCTGATATACACGTTTTGGCTCACCTGCCCAAGGCTGGTTAACATTGTAAAATTCCGGCCAAGAATAATTTACAGGCCAAAATGACACGTTTTTCATAGAAATATGTCAGTTTACTGAAGTTTAGAGGTGTACCTCTGTGTAGAGTAGTTTTTGGTACAGCCTGTTTGAGCCATTTTGCTTTGATTTTATTTGAGTGGGGACAAAGGGTGAGAACAGGCAAAGACTGTATAGAACCGAGGCATTCCCATTTGATCTTCTACAATAGTTATTGGCCAGTGTCCACGAAAGACACATTTTTACCATTTTGCAGGGTTTAATTCTGGACCTGCCTTTAGGCAATTATTATTGAAATAAAAATAGCTTCTTAATAGTGAGTTCAACCAGCTGTTGTTTGACTGTAGCATAACAATATACTCTACAATACGTTGTGGAGACCTTCCCGAGCGCCGTTATTGAACTAACTGGATGTGTGTGTGTGTGTCTGTCCGTCCACCCAGAGGAGCACCACTGGTGGGAAGACGACAACTAAGAAGTCCATGGAGGAGGATGAGTCAGACAGCGAGGAAGATCACGATCCTGATCTGGATGATGATGATGATGATGACGACGACGACGATGAATACGAGTACGCAGAGGAACATCCACCAGCTGCTGCATCCTGGTCCAGCGACCATAATTACAATGCAGTAACGCCAGAAAAGACTACACCCATATCACCAACAGTGTTAAACAAAAAGTGTATGTATCTCTTTGAAGGTCTTGATAACTCAATCCTAACCATTACCCATCTCTTAACACTAGGGGGTTGTCAAGCAAGTACGGCAAATCAATTGTATGCATTGGGCTGTTGTTGAAACCACATTGTCGCTTTCTATTATAAATGTGGTTTTGTCATGCTAACATAATACTTAGAATACTAAGAGATTATCCAGATATATGGGGAAGAATAAGAATGCTCTGGAGATGAACTCATTCTGACATTAGATTTGATTTGCAAAGTGTTGTGAGTTTGAGCATGTAAAAGTTATTTGTTAGTCAATGAAATGTGCACAGCTGTGGAAAAGGTAAGTATTAAATGTGGCTTTAGGTAAGTATTCAATAATCCGGAATATTTATTTGGAATATCCCATGGCTAAAATGTAGGGCCTTGGGTGAACACTGACAAAGGACCACATGGCACAGGAGGGCAGTTATCTTTCAGATCAGAGCTCTCACCTTATTTTTATGCCTTAGCCTGAAATGTATGGATGTAATGGATGTAACAGTGCTCCTGTTCGTGCGTGTGTGGGTCAAATTACCTTTATTTGTCTGTGCGAGTCAACATCCTGATTTCATCACCTCTGCTGTCGGTCTCAAAAAAAGGTCCGTGTCTCCTCTCCAGCAGGTAGGTCTCAGAGACTTTTTCCCTCTAGGTTTACAGGGACCTATAAAGTGATTATAGCTCACGTTGAGCTGATAATATCCGGCATAAACCTTTTAGGCACTACCCTGTGTTCTACCCTTAATTTTGTGGGTAACAGGCTGACCTTGTTAATATATATATTTATTCTTATTGAATGTGATGCATCACAACTCGTGGGATACTGGCTTTAAAATAAACGGTGATGTGACAGATTTTTGGATGCCTCAGTTGATTATGTGAGCAGTGTCTGCTTGCTGTAGGATGTCCTGACCGGTTCAGCTCAAACAAGCATGTACCACTGATCCACACACACTCCAGGGAGGTTTGACACTCCAGAGGCCCCAGATGGTGAACAGACGGGATAGGAAAGAAATTACTTCTGCCACAGAGACCAGACCACGCCACCTGGAGATACTGCAGTGAAGTTCAGAAAGACTGCCGCAGAAGATGGAAGTTGAAGACCAGGGCAATGCACACAACTTTAGAAGAGGGAGACCCATGCTTAAAGTTGTTTCGCACACATCTTGCAATTGATGAGATTGGCTTGATATATGCTGAGGGGAACGTGTTGCCATGAAATGAGGAATGTATTCGTTCTCAGTTTCTTTTTCTTGTCATCTATAGGAGTTCATTGAGGTCATTGTTAATTGATGCGAAAGTGGTGATGCACAGGCAATGCATCCTGTCGGTTCGGCACAGCAGTCTGTCCACCATGATAGGTGTGACTGATATTTTCAGCAGTTAGAGGAAAATATGGCTTACTGATTAGCTCTTTCAAAGCTCCATATTTTGCTTACATTGTGAGTTATGTTTTGAAGGTTGTAACACTGATAATTTATGACATTCAGAAAATGTATGTTTGGCTGTTTTTGGTCTTAATACGGTGTTGCTCTACTCAAAATGATTCTGCTTTTATTCACATTGGAGATGTTGAGGTTTTTGTTGACAAGTGCAGGTTTATGTGGGCTTTATGCTTACACGTCAACAATTTTGTACCTGGACATAATAGATTACAAGTTGAGAAATATTGACAAAAAGCCTAAGCAGGTAATTTTGGTATCATTGATATATTAATATTTATTTTGGTATCATACATTTGAAATGTTGAAATTGAAATGTTTTGTAGTTTCACCTTAATGGTTTTGAAGCAACATATCCTTCCTGCATAATTGCATAAGGTATGCAAATGGTTGTCTCAATGAGACTCTGGTCTAATCATGTTTGTGGTCAGAGCTCATGTCAGCAGTGGTTAGGATTTGTAGCTGAGGTGGAGATTGTCATGAAGGAATGTTGTTCAGATTGTACGCAGCAGTTTCAGACTGGATAAGCTGTGTCATCAGTAACTAACCCCAACTCATTTAGTGGAAGTTCTCAAATGTCTTTTTGCCTATACTTTGATACACAGTATTTAGGCTTTCGTATGTCTGCTTGTCTGTCAAGTCCAAGTGAGAGAATTTGATTATGTTGTAGTGCTTTAGCTTAGGACGGAGCTGATTGTGTCCCTGTAGCCTGAAAAGGAGCTGTGCAGCGTGTGTACTTGAGGTAGGGTTCACAGGAGACACTTGTGGAACAACTTCTTCCCCTCTGGATAGACCTATGGACATTTGTGGATCGCCTACATTTGTTCTCTCCGTGAAGATGCTTGCCACCGTTTGATGTGGTGGGTCCTTTTCAAAGGAAGCTGCTCAAACGGCACAATGTATCTGCCATCTACTACTATAAATAAAGAGAGACTGCTCCTACCCAGTTGTCAACTTTGTTTTTTTTTAAACATGTTTGTTCCACTGGGTTGTATGTGTGCACATAAAAACAACAGTTTTGTTTGTCATATCAATGTATTGATTCCTGGGTCTAGAGAAGGAGGTCCTCAGTATTTGTATATTTTACTCCTTTGTTTCCATTTGTGATCACCGGCTATGAACCTGAAAATGGTTGTCATGTTTTCAAAAATCGATGTGCTGTTTAGTCATAACATTTCATTTTTGTATCAGAGTGATACTCCATCCTTATTGTTACTATGTTGTCATACAATGTAATGTCACATCTTCTGATAAGTTGGAAATGTCTGGCATGTTTTTATTTTTGTAATGTTTGATCTTGTCCTTTTCAGCCCCTCCCAAAGAGGAGAAGCCGAGTGAGAAGGAGCAGAAGGAGAAGGAACCGGCCCCTGCTGCTGAGATGTCCTCCCCAGCCTCCACAACGCCAGTCAAAGGAAACAAGAAATCCCCAGGCACTAAACGAGCCAAGGCTAAGGCTACCACAAGGGGCAAGAAGCCTTCCCCTCAAGCCACCGGCTCAAAGTCGTCCAAGAAACTCGCAACACCCCCCAGTAAAACAGCAGCGAAGCCCAAGAAGCCAGTCCCGTTGCCTACCCCTGCCCCATCTCCATTCCCCCAGGGTCCTGTCCACATCACAGGAGCACTGAGAGTCATCAAGTCCAACTTCACCATTCCTAAGAAACAGCCCCAGCAAAAGGACACTCCATCCCACAGTCAGTCCTCTTCATCCTCCAGAGTCCCGTCTTCTCCAGTGTCCTCGGCTCCCTCCAACCAATCTTCCTCCTCCAGACCTCCCCAGCCGGCAGCTTCAGCTCCCCCCATGTCCCCTGTTCCTCCACCCAACAACCAGATGAGACAGAACATCCGCCGCTCGCTCACCGACATCCTCTACAAGAGGTCAGTGTCCTGCAAAGCCTACACCAGACCACTGCCATAAGCTTGGAAATATACTCTCATACTGACATTTGTGTACTTTGGGGATATTTCTATTGTTTTTAGAACGTAGTAACTGAGTTGGTGTCAAAACACCTTTGAATAACAAGCACCATGTCTTTTCCCACCAGGGTGAGTGACAGTGATGATCTGAACATGACTGAGAGTGAGGTGGGAAGGCTGGCCGTTGCCATCGAGAAGGAGATGTTCAACCTGTGCCTTAACACTGACAGCAAGTACAAGAACAAATACAGGTCGCTCATGTTCAACCTGAAGGATCCTAAAAACAAAGTGAGTCAATGTAAACATGAAAAAAATGGTGTAATTATTGACATGATATTGTTGTACTATTGTTGTAAAAGGTAATTCTCAATGAAGTACAAATCTAGTTTTTGTGTTTTATGTATGCGAGGGTGATGAGTGCATCTGGTTCTAGTATTGATGAGCTTTGGTTAGTTGATGTTACTTGATGTACCTCATCCTGCGACGGGGAATGACTGCATGCTGTGTTTGTCCCAGGGCTTGTTCTACAGGGTGGTGGGGGGCGAGGTTAGTCCCTTCAGACTGGTGAGACTAAGTGCTGAAGAGTTGCTTTCCAAAGAGATCTCTGAGTGGAGGAAGCCTGACCCTCCTGAGGTAAATGTTACTCCTCTTCAATTCAACGCCAGTATGAACCAAACGTTTAGTAAAATTATACTTAACAGAACAGTGTTTTTTTAAAGCACATAGTTACAACAGACAAAATACACAGAAACGTATGATGCATTAAATAAACACATTAAGACAGATTAACAATGTAAAGAGCAGAAAACAACAAAGGAATTGGCCGCAGGTTGGAAAGCTGTTACAGTTCAATAACTCTTAACTGCACAGTAAAGTAACTGTTCCACAGAATGCACAAGGTTGCAACTTATGGTTGTCTCCCCTAGGCCCAGACTTCCAGTGCCAGATCGCATTCAGGGCAGTCCAAACTGGGAAACAGACGCGAGTCTGGCCCCCATAACATGGATGTGGATGATGCTCCACCAACATCTGATGCAGACGTATGTATCTCTACCACCTCTCCATCCACTCGCATGGCTTCTGCTGCAGTAAGTGGTGGCATGCTCTTTCTTCTTTCGCTTTCTTTCTTTGCATGGGGTACTCAATGCACAACAACATCCAAAATCAGTGGCTATTTAGAGTTTGAAAATGGTAGTCAATGATTGTACAGATTACTTAACTTGCCAACTGTCCTATTCTTCTACGATGTCCTCTTTTCTGAAGCTTACCACTATCTTCCTGACAATAGGCACTAATCCCACTTATACCCAATTGGCACAAAATACAGTGGTAGAGGTCATAATGCTTCTGGAATTTTACACATTGCATTAGTTGTTATTTTCTGTTGCAAGTTAATCTACGTCAGTTTGATTTGACTATGAGACCCTCCTTTTCCAATGTCCACAGGACCAAGACGAGTCTAGCTCCACTACGTCAGTCTCAGCTCAGGCCACTGCTGTAGAGGAGAAAAGTGGAAGCAGCATGCCAGACATTTTCAATACCATGCTCAGAGACACCACTGCTGAACACAGGACTCATCTCTTTGACCTCAACTGCAAAATCTGTGCAGGTAAATGAGAGGCTGCCATAAAGTGTGAGGGTGATTTAATCTCTGACAAGAGTGATTTGTTATACAGCTGATGACCTTATCAATATCTTTTCTCAAACACCCTCCAGGTCAGAAGCCAGAAGATGAGCCAGCAGCTAAGAAAGCCAAGCTGACCAAGAGGCCAGAGGCTAAGCCACCCAGACAGGAGCTGCGTTCGTCCAGATCTTCGTCAGGGGATGTCCCTCCTGTCTACCAGCAACAGGTCCTCACAGCCTACCAGCAGCAGGTGTCCCAAGTCTATCAGCACCAAGACCCCCTGGTCTACCAACACCAGATCCCTCCCTACCAGTCCAACTTGGAAGCACCTGTCCCAGAATCCCAGCCTCAGCTCTACCAGGAGGACCCGAGCAGTCTGGTGCCTCCAGCCCAGGTCCCTGCACCTGTCATGATCCCCACTGTCTCCTCTGTCAGCATCACCCGCAGAGACCCTCGTATGGCCAGGCATGGCTCTGGAGTGACTGTCACCCACACTGTCCCAGAAACACCCACAGTGATGCCCATCTCAGCAGAGCCACCCTCAGCTCCAGTTGCTGCTCCAGTGGAGGTCGGATCCAAGGGACCCCTACCGATGCCACCAGCTCCTCCACCTTTAATAACCGGGTCTAAGCCAGCAAAAACTAGGTGCTCAATCTTGTCAAAATGTTTGAAAATGTCATTCATTCATATAAACTGCATGTGTACATCTGATGACTTGGCTTTTGATATGTAGCGGCGACCAGCTTAGTTGTTTTCAGCATGTTAGCTTGATGTTCGTTTTATATACTTATATGCTTGCAAACCTGTCTAAAATGATGCTGCTTTTGTTTTACAGTACATCAGAGCCTCCTCCTGAAGGCGAGACCGCAATCTTCCTCCATGGTCAGGAGAAGATTTGGAAAGGATTTATCAACATGCAGTCTGTGGCTAAGTTTGTTACCAAGGCTTACCTGGTCTCAGGATCCTTTGAATACCTGAAGGAGGTTAGTAGTTTTGCCGTACACTTTATGGTCATAGTTGACAGTTTATTACACATTTAATTTGATCAGAGGAATTAAACTTTCAATTTCAGTCTGACAATTCATTTCAAATTTGATCATACGTTGCGGGGATACATATATATGTTAAAGCTCAGTTTACAACATTGTTGTTCTGTGCAGGATTTGCCAGACACCATTCACATCGGAGGACGGATTTCTCCAAACACAGTGTGGGATTATGTTGGGAAGCTGAAAACCTCACTCTCCAAGGTTTGTTTGGACAAAGCTTCGTTTTGAAGAAATATTTTAAGTACTTTTTTTTACTATATTACTGAAAGTCATTGGATCACCCCTTCACTCTCCCTTTCTTGCTCCGTCACTCTTCCTCTGTGTCCACAGGAGCTGTGTTTGATTCGTTTCCACCCAGCCACAGAGGAAGAGGAGGTGGGATATGTCTCTCTCTTTTCTTACTTCAGCAGCAGGAAGCGCTTTGGCGTGGTGGCTAACAACAACCGCCGCATCAAAGACCTCTATCTCATCCCACTGAGCGCCAAGGACCCACTGCCCTCCAAACTCTTACCCTTTGATGGGCCAGGTAAGCATTCACAGGGATACAATAATATACCATAGCTGTCCTTGACTCCTCTGTGGTGACTTGTTTGTAATTGTACAAATGTTACCGTTTTCCTATTAAAAATAATTGTAATTTGTCTTTGTACAAGTGGAGTATATTCAGGGTCGTCTTTGTTTTTGGTGAAATGAGAGCTTGTTTGATTCATGGGTTTGTACTATAGGGGACACACACCTGGTGTTGATTCTCCCCTGTAATGCTCTGTACATGTAACAGTCGCTATGTACTCTGCTGTGTATCTGACTTTGTATCACACATTTCTAATAAAGGAAGTTGTGCATCGCAGGTTGGTGCCGCTTTAGAGTCCAGTCTCAGCCTGTTGTTTCTTAAGACTTGGCTCGCAATCATAAGTAAATACTTGTGTGATCAATATGTTGCTGTGAGCTAACTTGCCAGCCGCTTTATACTTCCATGCTGTTTTCATATGGTAACTTGCTGGATCAAACCAACAGCTTCCTATACATGTCTTCCTGGCTGAAGACATGACATTACAGCATTTAGCAGACGCTATTATCCAAAGCGACTTACATATCATCATACTGTTGGTGGACGCAGTCATGCAAGGTGCCAATCTGCTTAACGGGAGCAATTTGGGGTTAGGTGTCTTGCTCAAGGACACTACGACAGATTTGTTTTCTCCCTGGGAGGAGCTGGACTCCAACCTTCAACCTTGCGGTTGATGGGCGGGAACTCTACCTCCTGAGCCACTGCCGCCCCACTGCTGAGCCACTGCCGCCCCACTGCTGTAAACCGTGATCCTACACCACTGTTAACAATGCATGCCAGGACAGGTTTGGTAAGTACTCAGAGGAGTTAATCTTGGAAAGTCTCAAACAACAACGGATCCACTCCTGAATATTGTGGCTCATAAAAATCATGAATCACTAAAGTTTTTCCTGAAATTATATCACTTGAATTTGTCAAATGTTTTTATGAACAGGATGGTAATAACCACATATTACAACAGAAACTGATATTCAGAGACTTTGATGTGGAATAACCATAACAATAGTTAATTACCTTCATCGAAGATGGGGGCGGAGGTTATGTTTTCACCCCTGTTTGACTTTGTTTGTCTGTACGCAAGATATCTCCAAAAGTTATGGACTGATTTGGATGAAACTTGGTGGAAATATAGGTTATCAGACAAGGACCAATTGATACATTTTCGGACTGATCCAGATGCGGTAGGACAAAGGGGCCTCTTTGGTGTGGCGGAGGTATGCGCTTTACCAAGTGCCCTCTAGTTATAGATGGTTTACATGATTGTGGCAGTTATTGAAGTTGCGTTTCGTCTATTAATGGGTCAGTCAAATTATATTTAAGCATTTAGAGATTTTATTTATCTTCAGGTTTTTTTGGTTTATTTTGGTTTACATCTGGCAATGCATCTGTACAACACTTGTTGCTCTGTATTATTTATTAATGTTTGTATGGTTTGTACCTTATTTTGAAGGTTTGATGTATGAAATTTAACAGTTGTGATTGAGTTGGTGATTACTGGTGTATTGCTAAAATGTAGACAAGAAAGTTTACACAATCATATGGTGATCCTTTGTCATATGGGAGGATAGTATTTGGAGGAAGGGGAGAACTTTGGTTCCATGTATGATACAATATTTTGTGCTATTGGTTACTATTTACAGGATGTTTAAAATAAGCTCTCATTTCACCTGGTTCCTTTGTGTGCTTATTATACTCTGCCCTGGATCACAAATATTTATTGAATTCAGCTTGAACAGTTTTATAGAAAGTGTGACAGTCAAATGACTGAAATTGTATCACACTTGATAACTGAATATTAAGTCCGGCACCCCATACCCCAAGTGTTGTCTAAGATTCTTGTCTGCTTGTCCATCTTATAGGACTTGAACCAGCACGTCCCAATCTCCTATTGGGGCTGCTGATCTGCCAGAAGGACAAAAAGCGGGCTGGGGCTCCATTGGAAGGTGAAGAAAAACGGTCCAAGAGCCAAATCAAAGACATTGATGAGATTGGCCTTCCAAAGCCGTTTGCCTCAGTCAAAGCAGAGAAAAGCATACAACAGAGCCTGGAAATTCCCTTCAGCACAACTCCTCCAGGGTCACCTCCACCCCTCAGCTCCTCTGAGACCTCAAGCAGCTCTGTGACCACCTCCTCACCTTCCTTTTTGTCTTCTGTCAAAGCACCTGCCACATCCATCCCCACTGGAAAAGAATCCCCATCCTCAACCGGGTCCGTTGCTTCCTCAGCAGCAGCTGCCGGTCCTCTTCAGACCCTCCTCAAAACTCTTTTTGGGAAGAAAAAGCATGACTCTGAAGCTTCCAACTCTCCTTCCGATCAGGGTGTGGAAGCCTCAGTCCCACCAGCTACAGTGCTAGATCCCATTGTCCAGCAGTATGGACACATTTCTAAAGAGAAACAGGTGGATGAGGATGACGATAACCGGCCATATGACCCAGAAGAAGAGTATGACCCCAGCAGGGGCTACAATGTACCTAAGAAGCCCGCTGACATAGTCAATGAACCTGAGGTCTCCAAGGAGCTTGAAGAGATAGACAGTGAGGTAGATGATGTGGCATATGACCCAGAGGATGACTCAATTTTTGACGAGGTCAAAACCATAGTCCCAGGTCAAGCCAAGGCTACATCTGAATGTATTACGGAACCTCAAAAAATCCCGGAGAACCTCAACAAACAGATTGAGGATCACAGATGGCAGAAACAGGGGGCTCAAGTTCACCAGCAGATGCCAGCCACAGTGACACCTGTTACCTCCTTCTCACTTACAGACACAGTATTAACACAACCTACTAAATCCCTTCTGGCCAATAGTCAGCTACTGCAGCTTGGCAAAAAGGTTGAAGAACTGGTGAAGTCTTCATCGATTGCTCCTTTGATTAACCAGAGAAGAGACCCCCGACAGACTAGGGATCCTCGCCAGGCTGCAGCCAGCAGGAAACAGACCGACGAACCTGAGGAGAAAGAGGCGACGCCTGCTCCATTTGCAGAGACTACACCTCCCTCACAGCCTCCAGTTCAGGAACCGGAGTTGCCCGAAGTAGCTGAAGTTGAACACACAGACTCCTTGCAAGAACAAGAGATACCACTGCCTCAAGAGGAAGTGGAAAGCGAGACGTTTCCCTTCATGGTTTCAGACAAGTCGGAGGTGTCAATTCCCTTGTTAGGAGAGCAGATTGAACCTGATATGGAGGTCAACTACATGGAGGAGCAAGAAGTTAACAACACTGAGGAAGCCGAGCCAACCAAGGCCGAAACGGACATGGACAAGTACAGTATTTGGCCAAATGCCGCCAGTATTTTAAAAGGTGGTGAGGACTCAATGTATAAGCAGAACAGCCCAGATTCAGCGTCTTCTAGCTTTTTCAATGCTTCTACAAACATTTCCACAATAACATCCACAATCCCAGTACTTACTCAGAGCACAACAATGGGTGACACTCATTCCCATCACATGCCATATATGTCGACATCAGGCATTCAGAATGAGTACAGACCTCCAGCTGACATTCCCCCAACATCCAGCTTCCCCCCACCTCATCCAATGCAGGGACCAACCCTGATTATTAGGCCACCGCAAATGTCTATGCCACCTCCCATGCAAGGTCCTCCTCCAATTTCTGTCCCCCCACCTGTGCAGGGACCCCCACCACCCATCCATGTTCCTCCTCCTATACGTGGTCCTCCCGTCATGCAAGGCGATGTCAGCCAGCAGTATGGCCCACCACCAGGTACCTACCCTCCCTATCAGAACCAGTGGGGAGGTTCCCAGCAGCAGCAGCCGCCTCCTGGACCTCCTCCCCCCCAGAATATTATGCCACCGAG
>OMOT01052469.1:0-13585 GCA_900312575.1 Acanthochaenus luetkenii
TACCTTATTTTTCAGACTGCAGATGTTCAAGTGGGTGACTTTAAGGTGACTTCCTTTTCTAGGAAGTTTATAATATATTTTGTTTATATATATATATGTTTATATATAGTAAATAGACATTTAGTTTAGGTAAAAATACCTAGAGATGGATGAGAACAGAGCAAGAGAAGAGAGATAGGCTGAAGCAGGTGCGCAACGATCCGCAGTCGCAGCTGAGGCTAGACCAAGAATTTCTGAAAGAAGAGTTTCACAAAACACCTTCTCTGAATGCTCCAAAGTGAACTTCGGTGTACCACAAGGTTCAGTGCTAGGCCCGCTGATACCTCTTGGTGAAATTACCCGCAGCTATGATGTTTGATTTTACTATATGATTTGGGGACTTTATAAGTAATTGAATTTAATGAGTTAAAAAGAGCTAACGCAGCAATTCATTTACCTGCATCAACACCCTTAAACAAATTATCTAGGGTCGCAACCTAATGACAAAGGGTGAATAAAGTAGGCAGGATTTTAGGGAAATGTTAGCGGTGAGCTTCGCCTACTGCTGTTTAGACTAGCTGACTGCTAGCAGGGCCATCAAACCCTCAACAGCGTCTTGGCTGTTTGCTGTCTTGAGAAGCCAGTGTAGGCAGCATCTGAATTAATGCGGCCGCCGAAGCCACTTGATTGCAAAGCTGTTGTTTTACTGATTGCTGATGCTTGTCCTGTTAAAATGCTGATTTAAGTGCTGATCTATCCAGAAGTGCCTACAGATTAAATATGCTGACCACATTTTGCTTCCCAAAAAAGAAGACACTGCCTCTTGGAGAAACTCAAAAGATTCTCAAAGTTTACTCAAAGATGCTTTGTAATTGTTATATAATTGTTATGCCTCTTCTGTACACATGAATAGGAAATACAGCTATGTAACAAAATAATATCTCTCTATAACAAGTCTTAGGCTCTGTGGCAGGGCCACATGGTGAGCAATATAAATAAATATAACTTATTTGACCATCCACCTTCCTCTATGGTCTACCAGTTGTTATTATAACAATTATTTCAGTGTGGCCATCAGCGCATGCTCAGCCACTCAGGCACGTCTCCGCCTTTCCTCATCCCTCCAGATACCCTCAGATCTGAACAGACCCACAGCGCAAGTCACATCAGGGCTTGTGCTCCTTATCTTTTAGTTTCTGCATGATGTGATGACTCTTAATGTTTATTTAAGGGATGAGATGTCTAGGGATGTGATAGGGACATATTGAGGGTTTCTTCACAAAGAAGAAGCCATTCCAGACAGTTGATAATAATAATAATAATAATAATAATAATAATAATGCATTAAATGTATATAGCACTTTTCACAATGCTCAAAGACTCTTGACAATATGGGATAAACCAAACAGCAGAACAAAAACAAAACAAACCCGAACAAACAAAACAACTATGGGTCAAAAGCAAGAGACCCAGATTCTAACAACTGAACCCAGACAGGGTGAAAATGAGCTACCAGCAGTAGGTCTACAGGTAAAGCCAGCCTGGGGCAAATACAGAGCAGAACAGCGAGACAATCATCAGGTCAGAACACAAAACAATGACCAATGGTTTGCGGAAAGTAGCTCAATCACTTGATTTGTGTTTCACATCATTTATTTCTTACAGTCCTATTTCATTTCATAACTGGTGTAATGAAGGTAATAGTTGGAGGTCGGTCGTGGCAGTGAGGCGGTTGTGTGGCTCTCCAGAGCACACGTGGCGGTATCTTCAATAGTATTTTTAATTAGAGTAACACATATTGAAATTGGCTGATTCAGTCAATATTTGTTATTGTAGTGAAAATGACTGAATATTGAAGAAATATTGAAGATACCACCGCTTGCGCTCTGGAGAGCAGTGTGACACATTACTGCCTCACAAGACCTTCCTTAACTACCATTTTAGAGCCACCCCCAAGCACTCATTGGTAGGGATGCACGATATTGGATTTTTTGCCGATATCTGATATGCCAATATTTTCCAACTCTCTTGGCCGATTGCCGATGCCGATACCTAGGGCAGCTCGATATGACTATATATATATCGTGGGATGATAGAGGAAAATATCTACGATAGACATTTTTCTATCGTTTATATCACTATTGTTGCAAAAAAAGCTGCAGACCTGCTTTACATCAGTATTTTATGTCATTCCCGACCTCGCTTTACGTTCTCTACACGTGGATTGGAAAAACATACAAACACGGAGCGTGACACTGAAAGAAAACCCGCAAGATTCTGACTCAGAACAGACCTCAGCCCAACCAAGACAAGATGAGGAACTTTATCTAAAATAATATTTTGTAAGACACACTTAGTATGATAAAACGTCATGAAGACGTCAATAAATCACGAGTGCCGTTATGACGCAAAGACGCCGTCCCGGCCGATATTCACCGTTGGGAGGAAGGGCTTCAGAGAACTGGTTACCACGCGTATATGGAGATTACAGAGTCAAAGGAGAAGAGGAGCTTCGCAGTGTGTCATATTATGCTGCAACAACGTATGTGGACGAGCCGAACGACACAGCTGTACATGAGCTGGACAATACACTTAATCAAACAAGTCTGGACACTAGTCGATGTTGACGTCCTGTTTCCCAGAGGACCGATGATAGCCAACGGTCAAAGGGAAGCGCTCCAGTCATGAGGATTCACCTGGTCTGTGTAACCACGGATAATGGACTAACGACATCAGTGCACTGGTACTGAATGACTGGACATGGCTACAGTGTTTTGGCCACAGTCTTCAACTAGCCATTGGTGAGCGTCTAACACAACATAAAACTTAATTTCAATGTTAAATATAATAATAATAATAATAGCAACATTAATAATACATGTACAGAATACGTACTATATCATGATATATATCGTTATCGGGATATGAAATTACCCATATCGTGATAGAATATTTTGTCCATATTGCACAGCCCTATTACACACAGTGTAATGACTAATGAGTGTGGTTTTTTTCTCTTGATGTAACGTCTTGCACCAACAGCGAACGACCATTTATTTGTATTGCTATTATGTAAGGTTCACTCACCACAGGTTACATTACTCTACTAACTAGTTATACAGCCATCTGTTCTTAGTTGCAATTATTTACTTACCTTAGAGGGGCAAATTCCAGGTCATTTTGTTGGAAAAGAGAACATTCACTGAAGTTGTGTTGCACTCCAGAGTTTGATGGAAACAGAGAAAGGGCCGGTGACAGGCGACTATCCTGAAATTCTGATGATGCAGAAAATGAAGAAGGTAATCAATGGGACTCGAATAGCATTTTTAAAACGTACAAAAAACTCTGGGTTTATACCTTCCGACATACAAATGCATTTCTGTATGTAATTACCGTCACTGCCTGCCTTATAATGACACTGCACACGGCATCACAAACAACAAGGAGAGGAGGGGGATTATTTCAGCACGGGACAAAAACAGGACTAACAATGAAGTTGTTGGACATACCTAGGTGCAAAGATGTTCCCTCCAACCGTTGAAGTTCCCAGTCATCTGTTGTGAGCCTGGGGTCCTTGATGGCACTGTGATGACTTTGAGCTCCCAGTGGGTTTATGGATGTTTGTCCAACAGAATGACCCACAGCTACATCAGTTGGCAACTGCGTGGATGACTTCGACCTCTGTGAATCAACAAAACTAAAAGTACTGTTACTGTCCTCTGGTACAGTGTAACGTTGCTGTGTGCATCCGTGAAATCGTGGTCAAGAAACTGTCAACTTGGTTGGGAGGTTTAAAGCTTGCCTAACTTGGCAAGTGAACTATTCTGTGCATATGACTAGCATAGCTAAAACTTGACATTAACGTGCCATTCCCCTTTTCTCTCCTTGTATGGTGTCACGTCTAGGACTACCGGTTACTACATTAAGTTACCGACGTTAGCTTAGTTGTTTAGTGCATCGAGGAACACATGTTAACGTATATTATGACACTTCTGCATCCATATGGCTCACTTGCATTTATAGTATTATTATTTTTGGCTACAGTTGGCATTAGGTTTAGAAGTTAGCAGAATTAGCAGATTAAGCTAACAAAGCGGTCAGCCATTAGCTACGCAGTGCCAGTTAAGCTAACTTACGTTACATTTCGCTGGTTGGGATGTCAAGTTATATGGAAACGCGAGGACGGAGTGCACAAAAACATGGACGTCGCTTTACTATATTATTTTTCACTGTGTTCACGCCTGTCTCGGAGTATTAAGTTACCTCTTGAGGTTCCATGTTATTGTTGTCTGTCCGCCAGAGTGACCGCACTTCCTCTACCTCGCATACAAGAAGCGTTGCTAGGAAGTGTAGAAAGCCCGGAAGCTTGCGCGGGGATTTGAAAAGCCATCGATAAAAGATCCTCTATATACTTGATGAATCACTCAACAAAAAATAAATAAATAAAATTCCGGTCTGCAAAAGTAGTCGTCAACACTCACGCATGCGCTCAATATCGCCTCATTATCATATGGCTGCTCAGAGGCGGCATAAGCGTAACGCCATTCAAAACTTCAAAACAATTCGTCCTGCATAATACTGAGATGTCACATATACCAGAATCTTCCAAATAAATACATTCGAGCCAAATACGCCACACGTCGTAAAATGTGACGTTCCAGGTTCTAAATCGTTTTCCCACCATGGTACCCTGAAATAGAACCGAATGAGAGCTCTTCACTTCTTTCTCCTCTCTGATCTGAACAATCATGGAGAATACAGAAACAGCGCGTTACACGAACGGTACAAACCGAAGTGAACGTAGGTGGCGGAACATTGCCGGGTAGGACAGGAAGAACTTTATCTGTTTTTATTATGTTGAATATTTTCGTGTATTGTTTTTATATTTATTTTGTACCCGTGTTGTGGAATATGTCTGTTTTTGCATTGAACAGAAGCTTTGAATTAAACGTCCAAAACATGTAACGTTAACGTTAACTTAACGTTACACGGCGAACGGGCGGTGGAGTCTTCTTTCTTCATGAGTCATACTTAATTTTTCACCAATATTCTTTATCAAACCGATATAGTTTGCCTCAATGAACAGAGCATCTGTAGTACGGAACTGCTGCAGTCTTTTTTGTGATAGGCCTATCTGGTGCTGCATGTCTCCGAGTTCACCGGCTGCCGGGGAACTTAAATCGAACGCACACCAACATTGCCTTCAGGGCTTCTCGTAAGCTCCTACGTCCGATTTAACAAATTGTAAATATTACTTTTCGCTCATGCAAGTGATTTTGGTTGGACATAACAAAATTCAAACTGTAGCAAAAATATTTTTTGGCGGTTTTACTTTCCAAATCAATCATATTTAGAATTACTTTGCATAGTGAAGAGCAGAAAATGCATTCATCCCGTCATTAAACTAATGTTTTAATTCATATCTGAGCCATATACATAAATTTGACAAAATAAATTGACACTGTCTACGTTCCCTAAACGCC
This sequence comes from Acanthochaenus luetkenii, assembly GCA_900312575.1. Lineage (NCBI taxonomy): Eukaryota > Metazoa > Chordata > Actinopteri > Beryciformes > Stephanoberycidae > Acanthochaenus > Acanthochaenus luetkenii. Next base: position 5,463 of record OMOT01052469.1, read on the forward strand.
ACATCTCAGCATCTGGGGTTATCAGAGAAAATTACGACGACTACAAATATGATGACCAGCAGATGTCGCCACCCTGCGGGGGTTTGAGAGCTTCGAAACAGCGAATAGTTTACCAAAGCAATTGGTTCAAAGCTGCAGAAAGCCTAGTTTCTCCCACCACTAATCATTAGAGGGCGACGCTCAAATGCGGAAGTGCTCGCAGTGTATAATATTGTAGAAAGTATGAAAGTATATCAATGGTCCAGTTTCTGCTCCGCTAAAATCAGGTGCAGTGAGCTTGACGTTCACGACGGCAACAACCACAGCATGTTCCAAGACTGCACTGAGTTAAAAACCAAAGACCAAAAACAAACAAATAAACACACACACACACACAAAAACTATGTGCAACAAAACAGACCGAAGAAAAACAACATGTTTCCATGCTGCTTCAATGCATTGGTCGTTTCAAAGGGGAAAAGGCTGTGCATTTTTGGTTGTCAAGCACGCATTGAAATGGTAGCCGATGAAACGACAGCTCAGTGAGCTCATGTTTATTTTGGAGGCTTGAAGTTTGGATGAAAGCTTCTCTCCATCCGAGGTCATGAGCATCTTGAGGAAGGCTTGAAATGTGCTGATTGCGTCGCTCAGTCCAAACAACAGGGTACATCCAACGACCATGCTTGGCAGGCCAGCAAGAACAGTGAATAGAAAAATGGCCTTGACAAGATGATTGGCACTCTACACTTAAAACTTCCTTCAGCGGCAATAAACCAAAGTCAAGAAAGCCTTTGATTTACTTAATTTCATTACATCACCAGCTTCCATGACATTTAAAGAAGTCTGTCTTCAGTTGATTAAATTCACCATTGTCCTTTTATCACCATGAAAACACTTTGATGCCACAATAAGGATTTCAATTCGTTTTGCTTACTTCTTTGTTTGAAACCATCTCACTTGTAATAGGTTTGGCTAAGGGAACTAAAATATGTCGAAATGTTCCACGTAAATGAAGACTAATGTCCTTCATGTACTGACTGCCTTGCCTTGTTTGTTGTTTCTAAGAAAAGAGGCATTGAGTACAATATATTCCCAAATGCTTCATTGAGTTGGCTCACAGGACAAATCCCAGTTGACTAGATATGGGCTCCTTCACACAGACTGTTGCCTTCAGCTTGCTGACTGGATGTCCTGCTGAGGCAAGGCACCAGCACGTCACCGCTAGAGTCAGCTTGCCAGGAAAATGGAATTATGGGATATGGTGCAATGCCGCTCTGTGTTGTTCACCTGTTGTGGAGCGTTTTAAGGGAGATGTTAGCTCAAACAATGCAATGCCTCCCTTTCTATTACTCCATTTCAAAGAGAAAATGTGCAAACCGCACGTGTCAATTATTCACTGTTCTCATCAATCCCAGGTTCAGGTCACAGGTGGAGGCCATCATTTCCTCTTCACTCTTCACTATTAATAATCATTCTAATAATACTTATATTTGTATTTCACCTTTATCACCAAATGTACAAATGCTCCTTTATTACTTAAAAACAGTGTCAAGAAAAAAAGTGCAAGATTGTCGATTCAAATTAGATCAGACGTGAGTAATATTTTGCAGATTGTAGATCATCACTGATGTGGCAAAAGCATCTCATAATTGCACTTTGGGTGATTTTAATGGTTTTACTTGCATTACAGGTTCACCTGGTTTATCGTTACAGCACATTTCATGACCAAAGTGCCCATGAAACCCATTGAAAACCCAACGATCGACTAACCGAATCGTATTGGTGATCAATCTGAAAATGTCTGTTTTGGTCTGTTCTGCATTGAAAAGTTCATTTTTGATGATAGACGGTTTCCTCGAGCAGTTGACTTGTGCTTGGCCTGTTTTATCAGGCATGACAAACCCGAGAGAGTTGATGAATGAAGTGTCAAGACACACGCACTGATTTGCAGATCAGTTATGTATTTATTTAGCATGTTGCCGGCTCTTACAGGTACACCAAGCATAAAGGTGCAGACTTCCTATTAGTTTCACAGAAGCACCGTTTAGATCTAAGATCAGCATACAAACAACATGGAGCTCCAGTTTCCACACAAGTTGCAGTTACCTTTTAGTTTCATTGTTTAGCTTGAAGGTCGAATGAACTTGCAGAACAGAAAAGCTCTAATGCAGATACACTGATAGATACACTGCATGATTATAAGGAGAAACCAGTAACAATTAGTCTTCCATGGCATTTCCATATCCGGAAGGTTTTGCAAGGAAAAGCACTGTTTTTCTTTAGAAATTTAGAGAAACGGATAACCAGTCAAATAGAAAGACCAAAACGGAGTCCCATTTTAAACCGACCAAAGCTTGTGGTATTAGTGTGTATGCAAATGCCAAGGAAGAATAACTAAAAAGGAGACAAATGAAAATAAACTTTTAAGGTTACTGGTTCGCTGACGACTACTACACAACCAGGAGTGCGGGACAATACATAATCGATTGGTCGAGTTCCCAATCAATAGTTCCGCAGGTTTCTTGCGTCACTTCAAACACAGATAAAGTCCAAGCATCAAGAGATAAAAATGAATTTTTGTCCTCCTTCACAAACAATTGGTTAAATGTTTGCACAATGGAGGTCAGATAGAGTCAAATGGTAATCCGGCTGCTTGGACCTTAGCATAGATGACAGAGAGGAACTCAGCCAAAAGATCATTGCTGTCCGGCATAGCTACGTAACTAATGCAGTGCAGCCACTGTGCATTTGACAGTTTGCCATCTTCTTGATGTGCGGTGTCAGAACGTGTGTAGAAGAAGGGGGACTTCCTGGTGGACCTCTTGTATAGAACAAGGGCGCATCTGTCTTAGGACGAATGAGCTTTGGTTTGAGGTTTGGGTCGGGAGGAGTAAAGAATGTTTTGGGGGAGTATTAGGGGACAAGATGAGAGAGGGTGGAACGTAAAAAAGGAGGCATTAGAGGGGATAGTGGTGATGTTAAGGTCAGGGAAGGGAAGAAGGGGTGTGAAGTATTCAGGTCTATGCCAGGCTAGTGGCATTTAGGTTTTAGAACTTAGTGTAGGGCGGGTAGAGAAGGGTAGGCCATCCGAAACTCTTCCCCCTCCAGGAGTTTCCTGAAAAGAAAAAGAAAACACAACATAGTACAGTTAAGGGTTAATTTATTTGCACATATACCAATTATAACGCATATAGAAGAGCGACAAAATACAAATTGTTTCAGGTGAAATAAAAAATACAAGGTCTTATCAAAACATCAAAAAAGAGGCCAAAAACAAAATGCAGGTGACAAATAAAAACACAGCTGATTTGGCTAACAGAGACCACATGACAGAATTGTATATGAAATATATTGAATTAAGGATTACCTGTACGCTGCTATTTCAATGTCAAGGGCCATCTTCACATTGAGAAGGTCGTGGTACTCCCTCAGGTAGCGAGTCATCTCCTGCTTGGCTCCAGAGATATCCCTCTCCAATTCATTCATCCTTATCTATGAAAGCAAGAAAGCCATTGCCATTTGTCGTCAAATATTGGTTACCGATGCTCAAAATAACAAGGACTGGTGAAAAGCTATTAGGCACAGGGAGATAAGACATGAGACATTGATCAAGTATGAGATATCAACCATTTGGAAAGCGGTGACATCTAGTCGCACAAAATGACCAATGAAATGAATGAAGGTAACTACGTCTTTACAAGTGGATTCTTAATATTCTTAAATGATGGACTTGAAGTAATGTTGTTGTTGTTTATGTCTCCAAAATGAATTCATACTGTACTGTGATTTTGGAAATCTCGTTTGTGTTTGTGGCTTTGTTGTGTTCTCTCGCAGACTGTCACCTCTGCTGCAAGCCTCCCGTCACATCCTGCAGAGCACTAGAGCAGAGTGTGTGTGTGTGTGTGTGTGTGCGTGCGTGCGCGCGCGTGTGAAGGTTTCCCGCAGCGCTAACTGTTCCTCTACTTTCCGCATTGATTCATTCAGTCACATAGCCTGGTCAGTCTCAAACAATATTCACTCAAACAAAACAATGTTTGGATTGCTGATCTGAGGCCAGAATGCGTCTTAAATTATAGTGGAGCTAAAATGATCAGATAACCTGACCAGGGATTGTAGATCAGCACTCATTTTCTTATAGCCCTAATCTTCATGCATCAAAATGTCCCTCATTCACCTGGTACTTTGCCACCTCGTTCCCCTGCGTCTCCTCCAGCTCCCCCAGTTGTTTATGTAGGGAGTCGATGACGTTCCGGAGGGCCTCGATCTCCGAGGAGCGGGACTGAAGCAGTCTCCGGTATTCCATGGTCTCCTCCCGGATGGCGTGCACTGCCTCGTTGTTTTTGCTGGCTGTCTCCGCCACACTTGCAAACGTGTTCTTGTACCAGTCCTCGGCGGCCTGCATGTTCTTGTTTGCCAGCCGCTCATACTGTGCCCGGATGTCTCGGAGGGCGGCGGAGAGGTCAGGCCGGGAAACCTCCACGTCCACGCTGATGTTAGCCATCTGCAGCTGGGCCTGCAGCTCCGCTTGCTCCTCTGCGAAGACTTTCTTCAGGAACACGATCTCCTCAGACAGGGAGACCACGCTGGCCTCGGCGTCGCAGTTGGAGACCGTGGCCCTGCTGGCCTCCTCCCTGGCCCTCTGCAGGGCCTCCTCTGCATCCATGCGCAGCCTCGACTCCTCCTCATAGCGCTCCTTCAGCTGCTCATACACGTCATGCAGGTAGTCCCTACCCGCCTCCATCCGTATCTTCTCCCCTCTCTCCGAGTCGATCATGGCCCTCAGACTCCGCGCTTCCCCCTCATAGAGTGCCTGCAGGTGGGACGGGTCGCTCTGCCGCCTCCTCAGCGCCTCTAGCTCGTCCAGCAGGGCCCGGTTCTGCAGCTCCAGGTGCCTCACCTTCTCGATGTAGGTGGCGAAGCGGTCATTCAGATCCACAAGCTGCTCCCTCTCCTGGGAACGCAGGCCCAGCAGCTCTGTGTTGACGGAGCTGACCTGAGCCAGGTCCACCCGCTCAGACCTATCTGGCAGCGGACAGGAGGACAGCCTCAGGATCCTCTTCCCGGACGGAGGAGCTCGGGGAGAAGAGTAGAGGGAGGAGGACATGAAGGATTTGGTGGTAGACCGGGAGCCTCTGTAGCTGTCCCAAGGACGGCGGTAGGAGATGTAGGAATCGTAGCTCATGATGAATTTTTGGTTTTGCTTGTTGAAGAAAAGGATGTGGATGTTTTAGTTTCAGGATTTTTTTTTTTTTTTAATGTCCCCCTTGTTCTGCACACCATCGATGAGGATGAGCCAGCGTTTTTGCACTGCACCAGCTCAGTGATGCTGCAGATCCCTGGCTTTTATATGGTGAAGCTGCCCCCCCCCCACCACCACAGAGAAACATCAGCGCTGTCAGCATCCGCTAAGCCAATAGCAGACTGCTGCAGTAAAGTGAGGGGGGGTTGGTTTTCAGACTCCCTATCAACTGTGGCAAGGAGAGTGGATGTGGTAGAGCTGTTAAAAAAAAAATCTGCTCTGTTAATAGCATGGCAAATAATTACTCAAATTACGCGATGCATTTCTATGAGTATATTTAGCTTTACTTCAAACCCTCCATAAATGTCCAGGTGTGTTTTTCAAGCAAACCCAGATCATGAACATATCCATCAAAGTGAACGGGGACAAACCTTGTGACCGACGACTTGAAACAAGGTATTTTCCACAACCCAGTGAGAGAGAATCCATAGATTATGGGCGAGCATATACTTATAACACCCGGTCGTACACATGGGTTTAATTCTCTAAAAAGCAACAAATTCATTAGTGCACAGATTGCATAGTGCTTATGTGGATTTATGTGATAGACTGCTGCCTATTGCTTTGTCTGAATACTAATATGAGGTTTGGTTTCAACCTATAACCTGTAACTTTATAGTCCACATACAAATATCAAGACATTTTTTCATTGGAATTGGAAATTAGACGCCCTAGTTGTCACTTCGTCCCCAGTTAAAACAAGGAACAATGAAATATTTCCTCTTTGTGCATCTCCCTTTTCCAATCATCTCCTCTCTTCATTGTTGTATTGCTATGAATGTCCCTTGGTAGATACTCCATTCTGTGATGCCCTACATAACTGCAATTTATTGTGTTCCCAGTGTATCTATTTAGGCTATTAATCTCTCTAGAGAGCAAATTGATTATGTTCTTTAGCCGTCCTGGCAGTGTGTGGAAGACACTCTGGGCATCGAGACACCACGGAGGAGGAAACTGCTATCTGCATCTGCTGACACCGAGAAACACACCTACTGTTTAGGTTCCAGACCAAACATTACGTGCAAATCATCCTTAAAAAGGCATGAAGCCCATCAAAAACCCACCCAGTCAAATGGGATAGGTTGGACTAAGTATTAAATAGCTTAAAGGGGCAATACGTACATTTTTTACCATCCCATAGCACAAAGTGACCATCGTATATCTGCTGGGGCTTGATGGGGCTGTTGATCAATACCAATGACTCAATGATTACTTGGCCAGAGATTTCTGGCTTCAAAACTCACTTTCTGGGCCGTACTCTGTTTTGGAGCAAAAAATCCCATCATTAATATTTCAAGACACTCCAAATCTAGCTAGCTTATTCGACTTTACATACATACATACATTTATTGTATGTTTATTGTAATTACAGTCCACCATTACTCAAGGAGACTGAAGAGGCGTGTGCAGGAGATAAATTATATCAATGTTGTTGTCATTTCTACTGGTCACCAGTAGAGGGCCACAAAGGTCATAGATCACTTAACCTTTAAGCAAATTATACTAAACGTTGCTCGATTTATAACGATTGAAGAGGCTTTAGATGGCTTTTGGGGCCCTTGGTGGTGCAGGGTTCCGACGCGTCTGCCATGCATGTAATCCAGGCATGGCAGATGGGTGGAGTCAAACACGCTGGGACGGTTCAGATAGTGTCAGGTGTGTTTCTAATCATAGAGAAGTCTCTAAAACGGACTTACAAAGACGTCCCTGTGATTGCCTACCTGGTTCCTTATTCAAACAAACCATAAACACTATTATTTACAGATACCCCTGTTCTCACTGGTTCCCCAACACTTCACTTTTAATCTGTTCAGGGTGAAATATTGGGCAAGTAAGTAAGTGTGCAAAATGACTTGCAGTGTGCTCAGTTTGAAATGCTTTGCTCGCTGCATTAAACTGGCTACTATTGTTTTCTATAACCCAGCCAGCGCTGACATGTCTTATTCGTGACACATGAGTAAGATAAGGACAATGGACCTCTCTGTCGTTGAGATGTTTGAGCACACGATGGCGCTGATGCGTCGCATGACAGTGTGAATGGTGCCGTTTTCAGGTGAAACGGTTTTTTTTTGGGGGGGGGGGTTCAGTTGCGTGCTCATGTATGAGTTTCAAGTGAGCGAGTCGTTTTCTCCAAGACGCAGTCCTGTCGCCTTCTGGCCTTCTGGCCCTCTGGAGTGAGGTGGGATAGAAAGATGACCAGCTTCACACGTTAGTATTACAAATCTGTCGCAGTCCCATAGTCAAAGCAAACGCAAATAACATGTTTATTCAGAGGCCATATACAGATATATTTCCCAATGATACATAAGGTACAAAATAAGTACATAAAACATCTCGTATCGACGGATAAAGACTTTAGGCTGTCAGGCTTCTCATAGCTAGAATCGCCCTAACCCTTTATTACATTTAGAAAGAATTGCAAATGTACAAATTTCCGCGTGAAATATGGGCGTTGGAAAACAACCGAGTTACAGACAGTGAATGCAAATAACACAGATCGGATCTTCTGCCTCCTTTGACATGCAGGTGAAATCGAGAAGTGAGCACATAAAGAGTAGAGGACATCCAGGAACAATACAGGGATTCAGTTTCATTACCAAAACAAACAAACCAAACCAAACCGTACTCCTTTGGTAGAAAACATTTCACCTCGGCTCTGATATAAAGAAATATATGTTGCATCTCGTTTGGCGCGTATCAAACTTCGTACATAAGCCAATGAACCGTGGGACTAACATTCGGAGTCGTAGCTGCGTGATCCGTCGACACGCGCGACCCGGGCGGTGCGACCGGTCGCATGTCGGATCAATAGACAGCACTTTGGTTCGTCTGCGAAGTCACCGAG
>OMOT01052470.1:3116-13158 GCA_900312575.1 Acanthochaenus luetkenii
CACACACACACACACGCACGCACACACACACACACACACAGACACACACACACCCACGCACACACACACACACACACACACACACACACAAGCACCTCTCCTCAGTGCTTGCCAGTGATGAGGGCCTAATTAATGTGGCTACGTTGCATCTCTTCATCATATCTGTAACAAGCAATCAGCAGTCAGACATGATAGGCTTGATGTATCACGCAGTAGTTTGCTGTGGATGGCCACTCTGCAGCAAAGCAAAAGGAAAAAGCCTTCTGCCTTTTGATCAATAGGAATCTATTCCCAGGCCAGTTGCATTTTCTCTTTTCCTCATTTGTCCATTTAAAGGAGCTGTGTTTCTTAACAAGGGCAGATAGACTGCTTTAAAGGACAGAGGAACAGCTTTGTTTACCTTCTCCTTTAAGATTGATCACCACAAGGATTGAGGGATTCCAGTGTCACCAGGCAGACAATTACCTCTGGTGTGTGTGTGTGTGTGTGTTTGTGCATCTGTGTCTACTTTTAACTGCGCTGTGGGCCAGTTGCCGACCGTACGCACAAACACAACATACACATCATGTAGAGCATGTGTGAGTCAGTGTGTGTTCGGTGTGTGCTACCGTGAGTCGAAGACGGCAATAAACTAGAAGACGTTGGCCCAGCAGTGACGGAGGCGCGACCGAGTGGTCGGGATGCAGTCCCCCAACGGTTCATTAAGAACACAGACCTGACAGAGCAACCTCATTCAGGATGGATGAGCTCAACACACACACACACACACACACAAACACACAATACATGGACCCGCCATGACTATTGAACTTTTTACATTTTGCTGTCAAGAGAGCTCCTCTAATGAAAAACAAATACTTTGAATCTGTCTGCTGATGCTATTTGTCTAGGCTGCTGATTCGCTGCAAAGGGCAGATAGTTTGCGTGTGCAGTTACAGTAGACTTTGTTCATCCCGGTGCTTTGGGAATGGAGGTTGTTTTGCAGAACACTTGAAAAGTTAAGAAATTGAAAACCAAAGCTCATTCAAATTATGACACACACATCGAAAGTGTAATTTGTCTATCTAGTCTAATTTGCAGTTTAGATGTTTTTTGTTGCATGCCTCGGGGATCTCCAACAGTTTACACACATTCAAAAGAGTGTATCGCCATCTTTTCAATTAGCTGGGCAGTGCAAACTGTGATCAACCTTCGACACTGTGTTACGACATTAAGTACAATGTTGTTTCATTCACTTTATTCAAACTGGCACTTACTCTTTATAGATGGAGAGTATTAGAGTGATGTTATTGTACTGTGTAAGGTCATAGAAAAAAACATTAAGCACAGCCTTTTATTTGAGTTTGAGCAAAACACTCGAGTTATACACATATTCATTTTAATTTCGTACAATGCAGAATCCTTATCAACTTAATTCAAACTCCTCCTCGTATGTCCTCACATGTCTCTTAGACCGTCAATCACTCTTTTAGTACCTGTGATACTTTGGCTGTTAAAAGGCCCGTTTCACCTTTGCCTCCTCCAAAGTCTTTCATGTGGTTGTCTTTTATTGATGCACACTGGCCTTCACATTTATTCCCTTCCTGTAGTGTCCCCTGGTGAGTTGGAACAGATAAAGGTCCTCAGTTCCACAGGAAATGAAAACGGCCCTCGACTCTCACAGAGCAAGTTGATTCAAGTAGGTAAAATCGGGCAGACGAGAAAACCGTTTTGCTTGTCTAGTCAAAAATAAATACATTTTCCTTGTAACCCGATGCGCTTGATCAAAGGTCATGCACATCAAACATTCATTCTCAGCACCACATTTGACTATCTTTACGCTGTCCTCGGTGACGACCTTCTGTTTTATTTTCGGTTATATGATAACATCCTGACATTGTAGGACTAATCCTGCAATCTTAGGTGATAGGGAGCCGCTCCTGGTGATGTAAGCTGGTGAGAAAGGTCAAGGGCTGTGGCGGCGTCTCTCCTCGCTGTTCTGTTCAATAGCTTTTCCCTGCATGGCTCCGGGTCTCTGCCCAGCTAGGCAGCCACCCTCCCCATAGACGGCTGTATGAATGGCAGGCCCCGCTTTATACTTGAACACAGTGGCAAGCCATCACTGAGACGCCAGAGTGTACACCTCTGTGTGATGCCCGGATCTGCGTTTTGTGTGACAGCGTGTGTGAGGATTGTGAAAATGTGTGTGTGTGTGCGTGTGTGTGTGTGTGTGTGTGTGTGTGTGTGCTCTCCACGGCTCTGACGTGTGTTTGCTGGTATCTGTGTGCAGGTGGAATAATGAAACTTCTCAGCGTGAGACTGGGAACATTTGTTTTTGTTTATCAATCTTTCAGTTTCCGATCTTGTGTGCAAGGACGGTAAAGGTCCTATTGAATTGTCCCTAACAATATTTTTTACGATCTCAAATGATCTTGTCATTTTCACTTCACACAGGCTTAACCGATAAGGTCTATGCAGAGTTGCCAGGTTTGTGTGTTCTCTGCAAAACGTGGGCTACTTTGAAGGATTGGGAAAGCGCTAGATATGAGGGATACCTGTCCTGATGATCTGGCAACCCTCAGTGATTACGTATTGTCGGCTGTCTGTGAGATGAATGAACGGCGAATTTGAAGCGCTTGGTATTGATAGCTTAAACAATTCAAACATCACACAATTTAAAATTATGTCTTTGCTGGATATAACTAACATCAGTCAATTGATTTTATATTTACATTTCAGGTGTTAGCTAATTTGTGTTCATTGCTCAAACATGTAATTTTAACATCAACCAACTTTATTATTGTCTGTATTATGATCTGTAACGCAAATAAAATATTGTGATTATTATTTTTGATGAAAACATATTCTCCCACCTTTACAAAACGAATTACTTTTTAGAGCAAGCTTGAGCTACTATTGATAGCTCGGTAGCTAGTATCGTAGCTCCAGTTAGCTAGCACTAGCTTTCTAGCCCAAACAAGACTTTGAATTGTGTATGAGGCTCTCCTCCATCTTCTGTCAAGATACACCGTGCAGTATTCAAGCACGTGAAATTGGCAGATTAATTGTGTAGAAGGCACTAAATGTTTAAGCATTGCTGTGGCTCTCATGAATGCAGCATTTTATTAGCTGAAGGAAACTCATGTGCGTATTACATAGAGAAAGAGATAAGAGAGCAAGTGCAGACACACACAAGTGGTCGTCCGACAATTTTTTCCCCACCAATGTTAAAACCAAACCTGCGCCCTTGGTTGATGGTCTATGGATTGATTAATGTCATTTGGTGATCACCTGTGTCAACGAGATATATGGCAAAGGAACACACATTCGAGGTTGTATCACATTGATGCTGATACTTGTCTGCATATTGTCTGTCTTTGTTTAGGCAATGATGAAGCGCCATTCCATTTGGTGAAATTGCTATATTCCTTGGTGAATTTATCGAGTTTTGAAACACAAGTTATATATTTGGAGTATTTGAGGACCTTTTGCAGGTGAAATATAGTGGTGTGCTAAACACATGTATACTGTTTGCATTTTCCAGTTAATGTAGACAAAGTTTGAGGAATTATGTTTAAAAGCAAGTGAGAAAAAGTGTAATAGCTCTTCTCATCAAGGTGAAAAGAGACCATGATAAGCCCTGTGACAGAAAGCATAGGAAGAAAATAGTGGGGCAACTGACATCAGCTGAGGCCAAGAAGGAAACTGTCGCCTGCCAAACAACGCCACTCACATTACGCTATCCACTTTCAACTAGCGTGCTAGCCGGTATTCATCAACTGTTTGGTCAATGACAAAATCATGCATAGTGCTGGCCCTCAATTTTACTTTTTCTTTTGACTACAACACACTAAAATTGCATGCAACTGAAAATGCGTTCTGTAATTGATGTGATTTAAAATGCAGCTAAGTACAACACTTGGGCAAAAATACAAGTACACAAAAAAGCTACACTCAATTACAGTAACAGTAGCAATTTGTATTTTCCACCCTTGGCTTTTATATCACAGTGTGCTATACATTACACGGAGCTATCAATATTAACATTTAAGGTGACCAATCTTTCGACCAGCAACCCCATGTTACACAGAGCGAGAAGAAAAGCAATTCAGTCAAGTTTACAGATCTGGATCCAAATTGAGCCTCTTTCAAATGAGGGAAAGCTATGCAAAGTTGACAGATGGGGCATATTTGATATGAATATTTTAGGTTTGTCTTTTGAAATGGCACAATGCCGAGGCAATTTTTGCAGAATCAACAAAGGTCTACAAGCCTGAGGAGAGCATGTTGACAATTTTGTGGTGAAAAAGGCTATCAGGAATGAAGTGAAATCTCAGTGAGTGACTGCTCTGCTAAAATCAGGTGCAGTGAGCTTGACTTTCAAGACAGCAACAACCTCAGCAGATTACACTGAGTAAAAAAACCAAAGCAAAAACATACAAACAAATAAACACACACACACACACACACACAATGCACAACAAAACAGACTGAAGAAAAACATGTTTCCCTGCTGATTCAATGCATTGCTAATTTCAAAGGGGAAAACGCTGTGCATTTTTAGTTGTCAAGCATGCATTTAAATGGAAGCTGATGAAACAACGGTGCACTGTCTAACATTTCCTTTGGATAACAATGATTTAGGTGAAAGACTTGAGGGAAGGCAAACTTGGGAGAATCCACAGGTAAGGCCTAGCACAGTGAAAGTGAAACTGCACATTCTATAAGTTGCACTGACAACGTTGTCTTCTCAGCCAAACTTAAAATCACACTATTGGCTAGTCCCTGTTGCCCCTCCTCTAACAGACACACTAATGAACCAATAATAGCAAACAGTGCATGGCGCCTTGGGTTTATTTTCCTCCCTTTTTTATTTGACAACATAGCAGCATGGCTGATACAACGGAGGAAAAATTCGACGTCGGTGATATGGAACTGGTTTGGGTTTTCCAAAGCCAAACAATCAGGGGATCTCAAGTGAGTGCCTCAAGCACATCCACACAGCTAGAGGCTAGCGGTAGCGGTACTAAGCCAAATCAAACAACCCTGATGAAGGCGTTTGAGAAAGGCTCTCCGTATGAGAGGTCCAGTAAGCGTTGGAAAGAGGTAACTGATGCAGTGACATTTTATTTGGCCCACAACATGATTCTATTGAAAAACGTGGAAATTATGGGTTCAAAATACTGCTCAAAACAGTTGATCCACGTTACGAGTTACCTAACACAGTCTTTTGGCTTGACATAGATCCCCACGGCGGTGGGTACAATCTCTCTCTCTGCTTCCTCCATGGCGCTAGTCTGAGGGAGTCACACACAGAAAACTGAGCAGAGCACTATGTAGCTAATACTAACCAAGAAAGAGCAAATATGTCTCTTACCAATTGATGAATAATTATTAAAAGACTGCAAATAGCTATTGTAACAATTAACAAAAGAGACACAATGCTGAAATAATAATCAGTAACATTTATCCGTTCTTGCAGAGTATTTATTTCACAAGCGCTCGGAGACAGATACAGGTATCAGCAGATTGATTTCTTGTATTTTAGCGTAGCAAAACTTTATACAGTGAAGTACACAAAATAGCTACACCCCTTTTAGATAAGATGAACCAACTGGGCTTCACATCTGTGGTCTAGTCCCATCTGATATGACTGGGTGTGGTGTTTAAACATGGTTGCACAATACATAGTACGCAGTTAATATTTCACATTTAATCAAACTATATAATCCATGGTCAATACATTGATTAACATAATAATTCATTATTTAATCAACCAATATAGTCATTATTTCTAACAAAGAAAAGGCTTCAAGATCATCATTCTCCACACTCTTGAAATGTTGATGATAATACAACATCCTTCCAGCTTCATCTCTTTGATTCTCAGTGACAGAAGACAAAACATTTGTCCTATTCAACTGAATAGAAAAATGGCCTTGACAAGATTAATGGCACTCCACACTTTAAACTTCCTTCGGCAGCAATTAACCAAAGTCGAGAAACCAGAGCTTTGGATTTACTTCATTTCGTTACGTCAACAGCTTCCAGGAAAGTTAAAGAAGTCTGTCTACAGTTCATTCAGTTCATTCAGTTCATTCAGTTCATCATTTTCCTTTTAACACCATGATTCAACAACACTTTGATTCAACAGTAAGGATTTCAAATTGTTTTGCTTACGTATTTGTTTGAAACAATCTCACTTATAATAGGTTCGGCTAAGGTAACTAAAATATGTCAAAATGTTCCATGCAAATGAAGAAAATTGCAACTAATTTCCTTTATGAAGTGACCGCCTTGCCCCAGATAGCTTTGTTTGTTGTTTCTAACAAAAGTACAATATATTCCCAAATGCTTCCTCAATGAGTTGGCTCACAGGACAAAACCCAGTTGACTAGATATGGGCTCATTGACACGACCGCTTTGAAGCACATGAACTGTTGGTTAGAGTCTGCTGGCATTCAGACTTGATCTCCTTTGACTAACTAAGGTTCAGTGAATACATGAGACCAAATAACATGAGCAGGCTACAGCAGCCCAGTTGTGAAGCACTTCAACAGCCTCAGTCACTATTCACTACTCACTATTATACCTCAGGGGTTTCTGTGGCCTCTGCTCTGATGACATACATGCCAATTAACATAGACTGGTCATGGTCCTTGGAGATTTGGCAGCCAATGACATCCTCTAGTCAAAACCAAATAGATACCAACACATCTGACATTTGCGATGAAAAAAATCATTAGCATTGACCTTTTTGCACCAATAAGCTACCGCTGAACTAACACAACACGTCATTACAAAGTTTGATGCTGTGTGTGTTACCCATCCCTACAAACACAGAACATATGAACCTGTAGGTAATGTTCAGTATTAAAACAAATGAACAGATACCTTTTCCATGCAACGCTCACATGGTCCTTTCAGGGTTGCAGTGGCCCAGACCAGCTTTGCAGTCACAGTGTGTTGCTCCAAAGAATGGAGCAGTTCAATCTACACACCTAGAGAGAGAAATAAATTAGACAAAATCATGACAGTGCGCTTCACAAATAGTACTTGAAAACGTGTGGATTTCAGTGGCTCCATATGCTTATTTAAACAACTGAAATAATGTAATCCCTGGTAAACTGCTATAACAGTGACACATTCATAAATCTAAAGTTATTTCTACCAATTATTTTCTTTTGTTTGCTTTTTTTTTATCTTTTTTTTTACAACAGCCAATGATTATCACTTCCAAACTGTGTTCTTCATAGGTTGCTGTTGTAGGTTATTTCATGAAACTTGTTTACACAGTTAGCCAGATAATGAAAATTACACTTGGTTTATTACTGATAATTATCACAATGTATTAGTAAATCATTTACAATGTGTCCAGGTTTACATCTAGAGAATGAGATTAAAATCCATAACATGTGGAAATAGCTTAAACCTTTTCACACTTATCTGGCTAACTTGCTCTATGAAATACCTCCTGGCCCAGGGCTCAAAAGCTGCACCTCGCTCAGTGGGAGTCACATTATAGGCCAATCACTAGCGATGTTAGTCTGACACCGAAGCTCAGAAGAATGTACCAAACTCGCTAGGTAATTGTATCTAAACCAGTGTGCTGATGCTTTGGTGCAAAAATAATAATGTGAATTATGATGTTTGAAGCAAACACTGCTTCGTTCAATCAGTGTCACACAGTCAATCAATCTTTATGTGAAGAGCACATTTCATAGACGTAATAGCAGCATAAAGTGCTTCACAACTCAAATAGAAATATACATTCAGATCTACATACACCGTCCTCAACATTACATTATCATCAACATCTCAAATGTACATTAGCCACAGGGCTAAAACAATTGTCTAAGGAAACCAAGATGTTAACAATATTGGACCTCATTCTCGAACGCAGTTAAGAAAAGGTTAAAAAGTAATGTCTTCTTAAGTCCACTTAAGAAGTTTCCGGGACAATTCTGTCTTTCATGTACGGTTTCTTATCTGTGATTCGTTCTCAGCTAAGAACAGGATTTAAGAACACAAAAGATCAGTCTTAAGTCAGCCAGATTGTAGTGAGCCGTGTTCTTAAGGGCTGAATTAGAGAGAAATCACGTGTTCACATCAATTCTACAGACATCCTCGATTGAAATACTTATAATAATAATAAAAAAACAATGAAGTTTCACATTTGTAGTCATGATTATACGAGGCATCGTATAACGTGACGAAATAAATAAAAGCACCACACGAACACTGCAAATGGCAGTGAATAAATAAATCAGCCATAATGGAATAGAATGGACACATCTACATTCTGTGAATGTGAATATCCATAACTAAAATATATCATATGGACATACATAATATAGACAGGACATATCAAGATCCACAAGTAGAGCCTACTCATGTATTTAAAAAGAAAAGACAATTATTCTACATCTTCAGTTTTCTTCAGTCTTGTCTGCCGTCCATATTTGTCTGAAGAGTTTATCTTTCCCAGCAGTTTCCGATTGCTCATCAAGCATGAACGTCTTTGCAAGAGTGCGATACAAAAAATATCAAATAAAGAGAAAAACATAGAATACTGAGCTTTATTTTGGGTGGCAGGAGCTCAGGAGGTAGAGTTCCCGCCCAGCAACCGCAAGGTTGAAGGTTCGATTCCAGCACCTCCTGGGGAAATCTGTCATAGTGTCCTTGAGCAAGACACCTAATCCCAAATTGCTCCCGTTTCTACCACCAACAGTATGATGATATGTAATTCGCTTTGGATAAAAGTTTCTGCTAAATGCCATAATGTAATGTAATGTACATTAAAAACAGCCAGAAAAGACCCAGGTTGTTGGCTCCATTTCATCTCAGATGATCTACTCAATTGACACACACTAAGCCAAATTGTAATAATTTCAACTAGGGTATGTTGAAACGCAGAGTCACTAACCTGATTTCTTCAATCGGTGATGATGTAGGGGAGTGAGAGAGGGGTCACAGCCTCAAAACAAGTTGAAGCCTAAATCTGTTGTATTCTGTCTTCTGCTTGTTTTTGTATTGCTAGAGATAGAAACAGAGACAGAGGATGGTGAGGAAACTCCTGAAAAGACACAGACTCTAAGGTCACACACACCAGGGACTTGTGCACATCCAGTACCACACCTGCAAACATGAAAAATGCAAATATGAGACACACAGCCGGAAAAGAATGAAAGAAAAACTGATGAAGTGGGAAACACTCACTGCAGGGAAGTTGCTTCTTGAAGCTCAAGGGAGAGAGTCTGCTTCTACATATCCAAGACAGGGACTTAGTGAAGCACGATACCACTTCACCTGCTTCAGAGATTAATGCTCTGTACCTGTACAAAAAGAAAAAAGAGAAAACAGAACGCAACCTATATGAAAAAGTATTTATGTGAAACAGTGATTGAAGAGAAGCTTTTTTTTTAAACGGGAGGTGCTTCGACTGTCAAGTTCAAGTTCAAGTTCATTTATTTATATAGCCCTTTATCACAAGCATGTCTGTCTCAAAGGACTTTACAGAAAATGAGCCAACTAGATCTACCTGAACATCAATCAGAGGAAATTACAGAATAGTAAAAGACAAACACAGAAACAGAATCAAGTACAAGACAAACAAAATCAATTTAGCAAGCCATAGCCCTAACTATTCTACAAGGCCTAAGTTATGCATGCAAGGAAAAACTTCCACCAAAACCTTATTAGGTAAAAAAATGGAAGAAACCTTGGGTGGGCCAAGTCAAAGAGGGATCCCTCACCAGGACGGCTGAGCAGGAGCAGGTGCCGGGACAAACAGTGGAATGTACAATAGCATAAGCAATGACAGTAATATAGGAAACATATGGTGACAGATATGGACGGATGGGCATGGTCAATGCCGATGTCCAGAGAACCAGGGACCGCGACCACGCAGCAGCAGCACCAGGGAAGGGACAACGACCAGCAACAACGGCCGCAGGGGGACGGGCAGCACCCAATCGACACATGAGCCAGGTCAGGAGCCGATGTCCGCAGGGGCCGGGGCAGGAACCAGGACAGCATGTCACTGCACGGTAGGAACAGCACG
>OMOT01052474.1:0-11360 GCA_900312575.1 Acanthochaenus luetkenii
CCAGGTTCTGGAAGTTTGCCAAATCATGGCGCTGCAGCTTTGAGGAGTGATGTTGCATCTTTCGTTTGAAAGCATTAACTGAGCTGATCATTCAAGGTCATTCAACATGTTTGTCAGATCGGTTACAAATGCCAAGTCTAACAGCCACTGTCCGTCATTTAGTTGCTTGTATTCTGCATGTCCAGCTACACGGAAAAACTCCTTAATCTCCGGACAGAGCTCTCGAAATCTTTGCAGGAATTTCCCTCGACTAAGCCATCTCACGTCAGTGTGTAGCAACAACTCAGAATGGTCGCAGTCAGCCTTCTCCAGATGTGCACGGAATAGCAGTCTTTGAAGAGATCTGGCGCGAATAGAACAGGCGATCTTCGTTGCCACATCCATGATCTCTTTCATGTTGAGCATTTTAGCGCATAACGCTTGTTGAAGGATTATGCAGTGGTAATTCAGGAAGTCCGGGAAAGCATCGTCCTGCCTGCACTTGGCAATAAATCCATTCAAGCGGGTGCTCCATCCGTGGTGATTGACACCAATTTGTACACTGGGAGCTGGGTTTTCTCAATAAAGTTTTTGAACGACTGAAATATGTCCTCTCCTCGCGTCTGTTCTTTCATGGGCAGTACTGTTAATAGCTCCTCTTTTGCTTGTTTGCTTGTTAGTTTTGCTGCACTTAGCGCCGATTGCGCATGCGCAGTGACCTAAGTGTCAGAAAAAGTCAGATGTCATCTGACTGGCTGCCCTGTATATCAATCAAGTGACGATGGATGATAGGCTGACGTCTATTTTTTTTATGTCATGCGATCTACCCACACTACCGTCGCGATCGACTGGTAGAACGCGATCGACCTATTGAGCACCCCTGCCATAGACTGCCATAGACTGATTATTTATATTATTATTATAGTGTTCTTGTTGTATTCCCCAACTCCCTCCTAATTTTTGTCCCTATGTGTGCTTCCCGATTTGCACTAGACTATATTTAAAATGACCAGATATAAAGGTAATTTGAAAATCAGCAAGGCAATTTCCACCGGTGATTGACTGAAATCCTGTTGTATTTGTCCAATTGCCCAACACTAAAGGCCACTTCTTCCTCAGTTTTACCTGGTTGCCCTCTCCAACAGTGAGGTTCTTGAGCTGGTAGACGCTAACTTGCCCATCACTGTCCCCTACCAAGACACAGTCTGTCTGTGTGGCAAACAGCAGGGAGGTCATCTTCACCCCAGGGGCAGCCGGGTGCACAATGATTGGGTCCAGGCTGAAGGAGACAAGTGTATATGATGGGCACACGGGGTTATTCCTGGGTCATGTTTCAAATCAGAGAGAAATAATCAGTGACACTGAGTGAGACAGAGCACAAGACAGACACTTCATCCTCTCAGTCTGACTCACATGCTGGAATTCAGGTCCCAGATCTCCACCCGGCCCTCGTTGATGGCTCCAAACACTGTGGCCCACTTTGGGGACCACGTGATGTCGTACACGGCCCGCTGGGTGGAGGTGAAGCCTAACACGGGGGTGAACCGGTCCTGCTTCCACAGCTGGATGGTCCAATCAGAAGAGCAGCTCAGGAACACATCAGGGCTGAACGGACACCATGTGATCCGGTTCACAGGGCGCTGAGAGCGAGCAAGATGTGAAGGTCACTGAGGTTTTCCCTGACTACTGAACTCTTTGGCAGCCCAAAGACCCACTGCAATGACAATATTAGCTATAGGGTGTCTATAGAAGGACTGCAGGACTGGGACCTTCCAACAAAGATACTGCACTTTTCACAATTACATTTGACATTTTAAGCATTTAGCTGACAGCTCTTATCCAGAGGAACTTGCAATGAGTGCAATAATATAATACGTTTCAATTCCTAGACCTCGGGCCGAGGGGTCTGTAAGCATTAGGTCATGGGACAGAGCTTTAATGCCCTTGTAAAAAGTATCTCACAAGCTCACACTTTTTGAGATCAATTATATGAGCTTGAGAGGTCAGTATGGTATCACAAGCAAACGCCTCTGGTATTTTGAATTATGCCAAGTGTGTGCCCTTCCATCAAGAATCTAGTCAAGCAGACGACGGTGATGGATTGTATTGCCATTTACCATGCGTGCATTTTACCGCACATTTTAGGCATTTAGCTGACACTTTTATCCAGAAGGACTTACAATGTGTTGTCTGTAGGTCTCTAGAAACTGCTGGCTGTTGGAACAGGAGCACTTGTGGATGAAGCCCTCCCATGTGCCAACCAAGTAGATGCTGGAATCCTGGAGGAACAGTGCAATGCAGTACAGTAGTGTGATGCATGATGATGACGAGGACAATGATGATGATTTATGGAAACATGGTCAGGGAAACACGCACATCCTGTAAATAGTTAACCTTAAATAACAAAATTGTCCATGTCAATAGTCTGGTCATTTAGTATAAGCACATGTGAGGGGAGAGAAGTGTTGGTGGAGGGGTTACATGAGCGCACTGATTTGATATAAGGGCAGTTTCACAGCCATGGCCTTGTCCTAGCCCAAGAAATGTCTCTCAATGTAGATTTCCACTGAAATGAACTCTTAGTATAGTAAGTATTTCTGTGGTCAATTTACCGTTGGATGAAAGTCAAAACAGAGACCACGAGTCAGTCTTGATAGAAAATCATCTGTCTTCTTCTCCTTCCCTCCAGCAAGCTTCTTATTATGCATTTTCTTTAGCTTCATCAGGTCTATGACAGAGGAATGCATAAGTGTTCTGAAAAGTGCTTTATCATTTATTTATTTATAATAATAGCTGTCAGCGTTACAGGGTATACATGTTATAGCAGTGCTCACCAAATGTGACCGGGCTTTTGCTGTCATGGCCCCTCCCTGCCTGAGAATTTCAGGCTAGAAAATTATCTTAAAAAGTATTATCTTTTAAGTCACTTCTTAAAATGTACTATACTTATGCAAAGGTCTTCTCATAGTGTTTATTGTAACTTGTTTTATTCTATTAGAATTTATTAGATTTTATTCTATTATTTTATTATTTTATTATTTACTGTATTCATTCTTTTAGATGGTGTTCTTTTCTATTTTAAGTCCTTTATCTCATATTATGTTTTATTTACTTTTAAAACTCAATTTTTCTTGTCGTAAAGCACTCATTTTTGAAACGTGCTATATAACAAAGTGTATCATCATCATCATTATTATTATTATTATTATACATGGTTGTCGTTCATTTACTTTCAATTCAATACATTTTAAATCAAAATTCTTCAAACAGAAAGGAGAGTCAATCACTATCAATTGTTTTGTTATAGACTGGATATGGTAGCATTCTCATAGCATACATTTCTATACTGAATGTATATATATACACCTGAATCGAGTGATTTTGTGTTTATTCAGTCTTCCAGAACCCCATTTGAGGTTCCAAACTGGCAGAAATGGTTAATCAATATTCATGTTTAAATGCATTGGACGGGTTAAAATATCAAATCAGGATGTCACCATCTTTACATGCCTAGTCTTATTGATAGAATTGCACTTGAGCATTATCTTTTCCCTAACTATTAAACTCAAGTCTTATCTAAGATTTCCAACTACCTAAATGAAAATTCTAAATATCATATCGTAATATTCGTATATTTTGCATAAGTGCATAAGTGCATAAGGCATCTAAATGAATTTGAGCTGTTTTTCCTTATATATAGTGTTTACTACTAAAACTATGTATGCTCTTAGAGAGATTTCAACCCCCTAAAACCCTAGCCTGGTGCTAAGTATGGTACCTATGCAGTTGAGGCCATTGCGCAGGAACCACTTGCTAATCCTGCCATCTGCAGATACAGAGATGAGAGTTTCTCCCTTGTCCTCCCCTGATAAGCCCATCTCTTGTTCAGTCCACTTGACCTGCCATACTGGACTGAGGTGCTTATCGGGACACTTACTGCACAGAGAGAGAAAGAAAGAAAGAAAGAAAGAAAGAAAGAAAGAAAGAAAGAAAGAAAGAAAGAATTAATATTATTTCGAAAAACAACAACAAAAATATTAGAAAGAAATATATATGAAAAATGCAATAAAATGTAAATTAAAATAATTTTAACATAACTTATATAAGGCTTGCTCAAAAAGGGATGGGAAGAAGCAGAGGCTTATATAAGAAAGAAAGAAAGAAAGAAAGAAAGAAAGAAAGAAAGAAAGAAAGAAAGAAAGAAAGAAAGAAAGAAAGAAAGAAAGAAAGAAAGAAAGAAAGAAAGAAAGAAAGAAAGAATAGGGTACATAAACTCACAGTTAAATATACATAGCATACAGTATTTATACTATGGAGACAGTTGGCAGAAAAATACAAAAGAGAAAGATGCAAGATGTGTCATTTGTCTTTTTGTTGTGTTTTAAGAGATGGTGGTCGTCTATCGTTTTGCAAGAGCTGTGTGATTGTTACTGGGTACTTCAGTATGTCTAAG
The DNA here is from genome assembly GCA_900312575.1 of Acanthochaenus luetkenii. NCBI lineage: Eukaryota > Metazoa > Chordata > Actinopteri > Beryciformes > Stephanoberycidae > Acanthochaenus > Acanthochaenus luetkenii. The sequence goes on from OMOT01052474.1 coordinate 4,433, forward strand.
AGAAAAGGAATCCACAGAGAGTAGCCAGTTCCTTTCTCTTTCATCAAAGGCAGGAGAGTCAGTCATAGCAAAAACAAAATGAAAAATATGTACAATACACTGGGGAATCGAGACAGAGTGTAAACATGGTTATGTAAATGAAGCTATTTTGTGGGAAATGTGTCATTCCTTTTCGATTTTACATAACTAACCAGCTGCTATAAATGCATAGGATGACTGTCTGTGAGAAAGTGTAGTGATGCCAGTGACAAATGGGTCATTAAATGGGTTTCCTGCCCAGTGAACCTTCACTTGTTTCCCCCTCCATTGTGTTTGCCTTTTCCCTTTCACAGTAAACACATCCTGTTTTCAGCTCAGTAAAGTTCCAATCCCGACCTTGTTTGACCATATAAAGTTGAGTAATGTTTTTCAAGAGTTTGACTGAAAATATGGAATATGTGCTTGAAATAACTTTCACAACCCATTGAAACTCAAAATACAGGTCTGTTTTAACTCAGTGTTTACACACCTTATCAATGTTGTGGCGTCCCGGTAGGATAATCAACGCCGCGCCAGTGCCAAGGAGAACGCTACAAGGCGAGAGAGAGTTCAGCACCAGGGACAGCGCTACAGCTTACTGGGACTTGGACTCACCTGGGACCGATTAACAATCGGCGCTGGAGCCTGCCACTCTCCCAGAGACACGGACAGCTGGTGGACCCAGTGGTCAGCAACAAGGGCTTTGGAGTGACAGTGAGCGCTCAGCCTCGATATAATATCTCGCCTCTAGAGAACGCGAGGGAATAACGGGATGAATGCTCAACCTCTCTCCACTTCTCGCCACCAGGGCTCAATCCACGGTGACACCATAGCGGCACACCTATTCCAGGGAACCTGATAAGACTTGGGCTCACCGCTCTCTTTGCTTTGTCTGTTTTTCTACCGGCAGGAATTAAGCATATTTTTTGATCTCTCGCCCACGGGTTGCCACAATGTAAACGTAACATCTTACTGCCACAGTACAAGTAGAATTCATGCTACAATTCATGCTTCATTGTCATACTGTAAGGGGCTGTATCGAAATTGTATGTCAATGAATTTGAGAGTTAAAAAATGTCTTTATCCCAATTAATTAAAACATAAACCATAACCATGTTTCAACAGCCGGTGCCAAACTGGAAATAATGGATTGGGGTTTTAAAATACATCACTCCCCCACTTAATAAGGTGGAAAAATATTATTTTGCTGCTCTGAAATTGTATTGGTATTTAGGGACATGGTTTCGGTTTCAACAGCAACATTTAATTTAAAAAATAGCAAAGTCGATGGATCTGTATGGTATACTCTTGCAAGCTCAATCTTAGAAGTGGGTTAGGCCCAAGGCAGAGGTCATATGTACAGAGACACTGCCTGTCAGTGAAGTCATAGCTCCACCTGCTGGAAATAAGAAGAATTTAATACATGCTGAAAATCTATTCTGTATGGGAGCTATGACTTCTGGGAAGAAAAAAAAATCTGATGATGAAAAATAATGGAAAAGGGTTTATGGTCCTATAGTTATAGTACCTGCATCGTTTTCAATGTGTGATGCAAGAGTTAATTTCAATGCTCCATTCCCCAACCCCTCGATACACACACACACACACACAGTCCTCACCTACTGTTGATGACATGTGTCTTCTTGTCTCGACTCTGGACGTTGTAGATAGCTATGATGCCATCATACATCCCCACGGCCAGCTGGCTGGGGTTCTTGGCTGAGAAGTCCAGAGAAGTCACACCACTTTCACAGTAGAAGACACGCTCGGGCCACTGCAGATGGGATAAATACAACGTTTTCAATGGGTAGCTGTCACTTCCAGATTAATTACATTGTCTACTCATGGGGGATACAAAATAGCCACAAATGGGAACTGTAAAAAAAACAACTACTGAAGACACCGAAGATGATTTTGGTGTTCACCTTCTCATCACTGAACTGGAAAGCTGACCAATGGGCAAATCTCCCACAAGCATTCCTTTAACTGTGAAATTCTTACATCAATACTGGAACTTTTCAAGTCAGTTGTTCTCCAGATTACTTACAGCCACTCAATGCCTGCCCATTTTCTTCTACGTTTCATTAATTAGTTGTTATTCCAGTTTGTTTCTTTATTCCATAGGTTCTTTATATCTCTTGATTGAACAAAGTGTGCTCTGTTTATGTATTGAATTAGATTATTCAATACATTTCTCATTTATAAAGAACTGTTACTGGGTGTGCAAAATATAAGGCAACCCTGCAAGGTCAAGAATTCAATCAACCTTTGGAAATGACTGATTCTGGTTTTATAGTCTATCACTTTTAGGTCCACTGTGCATAGTGGCTGGTGCCCTAAGATAGTCTTGCTAGATCCTTTCTGTGTGTCCATATCAAGATAGCCTATACGGTCAATTAACTTCCCTAAGAATTCCCTGTCCCTTATGCTTAATTAAGATGTATCAATCTGTTTGGTCCCCTGTCTTTAATCTCCTACATGTACTGAAATAGTTGGCTTTGTGTTTCTTTTGTGTTTCAATGTATTGCCTCTCTGTGTTTTTTTCTTCTTCCTGTGCATCAATGCAGTATGGACATCATGTCATCTCATCAATTGTCATTTTCAATTACCTGAATCACAAGATGAGTCAGAAAGTGAGGGAAAGTACACCAAAGTTTTTGTTTCGTTGTAAAGGTACAGTATATACCGTGGTGTTTTTGAGGGACCAGCAGCAGACCAGGCCTGGATTCTGGTTTCTGAAGTCAAGCTCACCATAGCCCACTGCCAGGAGGTCCTTGGAGAGGAAGCAGTAACACACACAAAAAAGTTGCCAAAAGTGTCAGACAGGTAGCATAACTTATAACTTTCCAAACACTAATATTAGCAGAAATGACAACTCCACAATCCGGCTACATAGCATTCATTTTTCTGTTGTATGCCAGACTATTTCTATAATGTTCATGTCTCACTATGCCTCGCAGTGTTACACAAATATAGGCACACGTACACATATTAAAGTATAATTTAGACAAAATGAAATATTTTCAGCAAACACTTCCGAATCAGGGCCATCAACATTTTAATATGGCCAACCTTTCTATTAATGGTTCTGCATTACTGATGAACAGTGAAGGTAGTTGCATGCACATCCTGTCTAAGTTGCTAGACTGCATGAATGTGATAGCGAACGTCTAATAAGCAAAACTCCAAAACACCCTCTAAAGAATACGAAACGACAATGATTCTGGTCTTCAGGTGCACCTCCTGCACTCCCAGTGTCTACACTTGGGTCTCTGGACCGCAGTAGCGAGCGTGTTACCGGGTTGTTCTTGTTCCAGGCCATGCTGCTGATGTTGTGTCCTTTGGTGAGCTCACAGCTGAAGACCCAGAGACGTTCCAGGGCTGGGGTCAGAGAGCTCGCCACATCCTCCTCTCTCTGCTCCTTTGCCTTGGGCTTCACCGCACTGTCAGGGTCTTACACAATCAGTACATAAATGAATATAGATTAATATGGTTACATTTTACTAGGGTATTTAATCATATTTTAACACATTAACTGATCAACGTTTTCGAACCAGATCAGACATTTCAGGACACAATTCTTGTGCAGTGCCTGGTGGATCTGGTGCATAAAGATAGCACCTGCTGGTTTGATGCTGTTGTCTGACTCAAATGTTAACATCACCCTTGCCGGTGGAGAAGCAATATGTGTGTATGTGTATCGTGCCAGTTAGGTGGGGAGGACTAAATGACGCCAGTCCAGGAAGAATCTTTCTATACCTGCACCATCGCTTGTGTGCCAGTGCTCCTGCGGTGGGAAAAAATGCACTCTGTCTGGTGATAACCTCAGTTTACCTTCTAGTGTGGGCAGCTGTCTGTAAGCGGCCAGCTTGGGTTGGAAGACGTTTCCCAGGATGCTCCTCTCCATTACTAATAAGCTGTGTTGAAACTTCTCTGACAGCAGGATCAGCTGTGGGTCTGGCTCATCTAAACAGATCCCGTCCATCTCCGTTCCTCTCTGTGAGCTCGATGCACTGGCTGGAGAGAGATACGTGTCTGCCATTGCAACACAATCCATAGTACACCGTAAAAATAGTTCATCTTTTTTTAATAGGATCCACCACCGTGAATGAAGCTGGGGCTAGGAGGGAATGCCTCTCATATCCGGTATGTCATTGCGACTTGATCTATCGTAAACAGCGAAAATCAACTGGCTCTTCAATCTCTAAGTATCTGTACAAAGTGGAACAGAAACACATGCATCATTCCCTACAGTAAAAAACAACAAACAAACAAAAAACTGTAATATAACTCACAGCTGCATCACTAACCAAACAAACTCATTTTGTCACCATGTAGTGTTACCAATGCTAGCGGTGCTGAGTCACTCCCAACTAAAGTAATTTACACTGACTGATATTATGGAAACAACCGCCGCTTCACTGGGTGATGTTTCTCCCCACACAGTATCACCCACGCTATGCTGCTGAACCATTACGGCCGAGGGGACTTGTTGCATGATGTCTGACACTATCTGGATGAAATAAGTAAATCACTGTCATGGTTTTATAAATGTTGCAGGTGGGGCGGGGATTGAGTGTTAGTTGGGAGACCGAGGGAGCCAGTCAGTGGTCCCGCCTCTCTCTCTATAGCGGTGTGCAAACCGGCTGTGACAATCTGTGGCTGCTGACTCATTTAGCGGCTGTTGAAGTCATCCATCAAAGGGAGATCAGCACGGTTGGTTGTTCGGACTGGAACTATGGCCAATAAAACGCAGACCGAACCAAAACATCCTCTCCAGTGTTCCTTCACATCCTTAAAGATCAAAATAAGTGTCCTCCCAGGTATTGTTACCCTTACCGGCTGTGCTGACCACTGACACGGTCTTCTCCGGGCCTCTGCTGGTGTCCATGGTGGCCTCTGGACAGTCCGCCCTCTCTGGGTCAGGGATAAGTACGGTTTCACTCTGCTCAGGGCCGTGGAAAGAGTCATACACGTCCCAGGTAGTAGCACTGGTGGCTGTGGATATGGAAGGAGTTCAACATTGTCCATTTTCATTCACCGTACACCAACTCACCGTCAGCCACCGTCCCCTTTGATGAATCTGAACAAATCACCCAGTTAAGACATCGACATTAGACGGAAGAAAGCGCACAAAGAGGACAATGAAGCCTAACCTGCATCCACCATGACAATGCTGTCACTCTGGACATGTTTGTTTTTAGGCGCTCCGTTGAATGTCTGCATTGATCGCTCCATGTACTTATCATTCCCCACTCTGTTCTTGCAAAGCTCAGCGTAGCGATTGTTTCTCTCTCTGCAGACAGAGGGTGAAGATGACAACAGTTTGTTACAACAAAGAAGAATATACATTTACACGTGTTGATGAAAAGATACAATTACTTTTTATATTCAACAGTCATAGTCAAACGGAGGAAATGTGGGCATTACATTGGCAGGGAAGTTTGACTTTCAGCTCCATTCTTATTCCATTGGTCAACAACTGAACTCTGGTTAGTGAGGATAGTTTTACACAAGCCTGGTTTAAAAACTACAAGTTATGAGCGAGCATGCGTGTAATGTATATATCCCCGATCAACACATGAACTATGAACTACTTCATCCAGAAGAACGTGCGACCCATGTAGGATATTGCCTATAGTTAAGAAATCCAGGAAGTAGAGGACTTTACACACTTTATAGCGTCTGCGTCATCAGCATCCACTGACACAAAGATGTCAGGCATGTCCAGGAGTGAAATGGTCTCTGTCTCAGAGATGTAGACATCTACCACCTCATCCAACATGTCTTCTCTCACCTGTTCCTTCACTTCCTCTCGCTTCACCTGTACATCTGGCAGGGAAACAAAAGACATGTAACAAAGGAATACTAATTTACCTCCACAAAAGATTTGTTATAGCTATCCCTTTTAGACATGTGACATTCCATCCTAGTAAAATATTCTAGATATAATTGTATCCTGTTGCAAATGGTCAAGATTTGATTGCGTACAAATGATGAAATGAAATACTGTATTATTAATGCATTATTATAACCTTGTACCTGTGGTAAAAAATGAGTTCAAACAGTAGTTAAGGATATGATAATCGGCAGGAGGAAGGAGGAGGATAACAAAACAATGATGATGATAACCACGTATTTCAAAATGAAAAAACTAAATAAAACAGTAACTGCATGAAGCCGGGAGGTTGATGGGGTGGTCCCGTTTGGTAAATGTATCCTCGGCCTCCTCAATCATCGACTCCGCGGTAGACTGGCTCGATCTGGATATCTTGCTGCTACCAAATACTGACCTGGAAAACAATGTCGTTACTGAGTCAGAGTCCATTTGTTGGTCAAAAATGTGTGGTTACATTTGCCCTGGTGGGCTACATCATGGGTATGACAATGAGTCACGAGTCATGATCTTTATCACACGTCACACACTATCCCTTATTCGTCCTACCACTCTGCAGGATACATTTTACTATAACAAAGTAGGAATGGTAATTGTATTGGTAATTGATGCATCTCACTTTGTAATTGTTGAGTCAAGGAAACATGGAGGTAAAACGATCATTGTCAATAAACCATACATTGGACTAAGAAGTGGTTGATTTGTTCACGTTTAACAAAGCGGCTGGAGGGAAGGTAAAGTGTTGCTTTCCTCAATTTCCCTGACTTCTACAATTACATAAGATTAGGACGCGGTTCCCTTCACGCCTACTGGACGGGATGCTACACACGCTCACCCCGCCTCAAATCAGCTCCTGGGTATATCTGGGTTGAGAGAGCGTCACGGTCTGGTACCTGGAAAAGGGCGCAACGAAGCTCGCAACATTTGTTGTCTGGTGTAAGATGGAGAGGAGGTCTGATGTGGCGCCAGCAGAGATCTCAGCCAGGAAGAACCTGCTGGGTTTGACCTGCATGG
>OMOT01052477.1:1598-12908 GCA_900312575.1 Acanthochaenus luetkenii
ATGTGCTCATGTGCCCGCACACACACACACACACACACACACACACACACACACACTGGACATGTCTAACTAGGTCTTAATCATATGTTCCATTAGGTCGGCCCTGATTGGAGTATTTAGACTGTGAACAGAGCGCTGTGAACAGAGGTGACACTCAGTGAGAGAAAGTGATTACTGTAATCAAGACTTTTTCACTGCAGAGGAGGGAGAAGAAAGGAGGAGAGAGGAGAGGAGAGGAAATGAACTGGGTGGGACGGGCGTAGGAGGGGAGACAGAAGAGGAGAAGAAGAGAGGGAGGGGGCTTGGGAGGGAAAGAGATGAGTGTTTGCAACGTGTCTGCAACAATTGAGCCTGAGCATAATGTCGGTAGTATGTGTTCACATACAGTATGTGCATATATCATACATCTTACATGCTGACATACCGTATGTACATTCATATATGTGCATGGAGATGAGGGCCGCTTGCTTCTCATACACACACAACATAAGGCAACCCGGACCGGTGTTTGTCTTCATGCAGGCTTCTACGGTATTTACACATTTACACATCCGCCAACGGCAGTATGTGTTCGGCCAAGTATGAAAAGCTCATTCGATTGGTGTTTGTGAGGCTGAGGGCTTCTCTCCATCCCCATCAGTCTCTCTCTCTCTCTCCGTGGATCCGGCTTAGGCTTGGGTCTGATGGGACCCCCCATGCCCCCACCATCACCACTTCCCCCCCGTGGTTCTGGGTCGGTACCGGCCTCGGTAATTGATCCCTCTGGGCCCTCTAGCCACATCCCACCAGTGGGTTGAACAGAATCGCTGCTAAGAAGACAGCTGCTTGGACGCCACAGAGAGAGTGAGAGAGGGACCCCGTTGCTGCTAACCATTAGCTCTGTCTGCCAGCTTCCATCTGGAGGGAGCCAAGTCAGCACAAGCTCTCCTTGGAAAATACCAAGTCCTCCATTTTGGCAAATTGAGAAAGACACTGTGACTATTTCCTTGTTAGTAGAGAGAGAGAGGAGGGGAGGGGGAGAGAGAGAGAGAGAACGAGGAGGTGTTTCTCTCTAGGTTCTCATCAACAGCCTAAGAGCTATAGTAGGATTGATCTGCGAGCAGCGCTGTTCTGAACCTCCAGCTCCTACTGGCCAATGAAAGTGGCCCTGCCTGTATTTCAGCCCCATTGTCAACATTGCCCAGTTTCAGACATTTTAATTGGCCAAAAAAGGTCATTGTTTCCTAATTAAGCAGGAAGTAATTACTGGCTTTTACTGTTGCTGCCAGCATAGAGCCATAGAGCCAAGCAGCAGGTTTTTTTTTTTGGTTAAACAAGCAAGCAACACACACACACACACGCGTGCGCACACACACGTACACACACATGCACAAGGATAAAGCATGTGCTGCACTCACACACGCAAGTTTCAATGTATACTAAATGCACATATGATACACAGAGACACATGTATGCACACATTGACAACTGTTAAATCAAATGCTTGTGTGGCTTCCCTCTCCCTTTCTTCCTGGAAAAACACACAGGGCTTCTCTACTATGTTGCCATGTTGGCAAGCCATCATGTAGAATCAGACCATTTACTCCCATATGTTAAGCATACTCTTTATACATACCAATTGCCTTGTAACTAGCACAAGCAAAACAGGCAATTTTCAGTGTGATGGTGGTGATGGTGTGACTGTGTGTCTACATGTGAGAAAAAAAATGAATAACCACACCGTCTCCCCTCTCCCTCTCCTCCTCCCCCTTTCTCCCCTCAGGCTCTATGACGCGACCAGAGTCCCCCTCGACACTCTCTCACTATGGCGGAGAACATTGATGACCCCGTGACAGACAGCCAAAAACCTTCTACCACCACCACCACAACAACAACAACGACTCCAACCAACAGTGGTCCCGAAAAGGCAGGAAGCGACACAAGCAGCTACAGAGCACCGAGGGCCTCATGGAGGCAGCAAGGTACAACGAAAGCCTCTGAGCAGAAACACACCGTGGTATCTTACAGTATCTTACAGTGTTCCACATGGAAATTTGCCATTTGCGACTGTACTTCACACCCTTAGAAAAATTGTGTTTTTAACCCCATGTGAGGCAGACCCAATCTTTTTTCTTCTTATTGATAGTCAAACATCAATCTTAGGGTACATAGGATTAAAGGTCAGATTGTCTCTCTCTCGGTACATTCAGCCTCGCAGTGTTGATGGAGGATCACTGAGCAAGTCCCCTCGGCCGTTTCGTTCACCATGAGCCAAAAAAGTACAACTGATCCAAGATCAGCATTCCTAATCTGAGAGACGTGATAAAGTGGGTGATTGAATTTCTTCTCTTTGTAATGTTTTTTTGTTTTGTTCCGAAAACTGATGATAATCATTCCAACCAATATTTGGTTTTTTTGGACGCTCAGCAAGCAGACAAGATAAAGCATGCACGCACACGCAAGCATGCACGCATGGACACGCAGAATCACACACGCCGTAAGCTCACCAGTCTCCGTGTGTGTATTTAACCACAGGAAATCCATACGTGCAAATTATTATTATTATTATTCATTCATTTTTTGGGCTCTATTATATTAGCATGCCTTTAATGTCGCCTTTAAAGTATTGTCAGTTCCAGAGCTTGGCGTCCGTACACTCGGATAAAACAAGGCGCCAGACAGACGCTGATATTAACGTGCGTTCTGGATATAGAGAGTAGCCGTGCAGTAAATGTAACGTACGATGCAATAAAAGGAATGAGGCCAAACTCGTTACAACAACAAAAAAGTCCAGTCCCCATACAATGTCTGAAAACCAGGCTCTTCTGTCGGTCAATATTGTCCGCATTTATGGTCCATAATGACGGGGCCACCTGATCGCCTGTGCTTTCCAGACCAGACAGCATGTCTACAGTACATTACATGTGAATAGACACGGGATGGAACACATGCTGTGAACACACATGCTGGCACTATACATCATATAGAGGAGCGTAGTTATCATCTATTCATTAACAGAATAGGATATCTTCTATTTGGCTTAATCGTTTGATCCCATGCTATACAGCACAAGGGGATATGGTGCCTTATCGCCTGCAATCGTTTGATCTCATACGCATATGCATTACCGTGGCTTACGTCATGTAAACAGATATCATCTATGATCATTGTCGCCGTATGTCATGTTATTTGTATCTCAAATTAATGACATTTTGTGAAGCTCTCATGGTTGTTAAGTCTGTTCTAACGTTCCCTCTCGAGTGTTAAAGTTCTATACATATCGTAGAACGCCGATATTGAACTCCGCTGGCTTTGATGTTCTGATTAAATGCCGTATGTAAGGGTTGATAATGATACAACACACCGCGGATAGCTTTGAACGCTTAATGCGGAATGGGGCTTGGTGTCTGGGGGCCCGACGCACACATGTAACGGGGGTCTCTGTGTATTTTGATCACAGTATCTGCTCCAGGCATTATCCAACATCACAGCATGTAATGAGCAATTTCCCATTCCTTATTAACCTGTGGATCGTTCCGAACCTACAAGTTCCCTTATTAATATTCCTTTAATAGGTCTATGTCACTCAATTCTATTCTAAGCACTGCAACGTTTTTTTAACGGCGCATTACTCACATCCGTCAAGGAGTTTGACGGGGCAAAAATGAATCAATTTTCTCTCATGCGTGCCCCCATTCACGTGTTCACCGCGTGTCGCTGCGCTGTGACATTTTGAGGGGAGTCGGCGAGAGTTCACACAGAGAGGAAATGTCAGGCTGGGGCCATATGTGCGGGGTGCGTTTGTTTTCTATCCCCCTAACTCCCTGACGGAGAGCCACTCCATATGTGGTGTAAATAACAGTGTCTTCTCTGGCTCCAGGAAGTGTCGGGATCGCACAAATACAAGCAGATGCCAGCGCACGTGCACACAAACACACGCGTAGACACACACCGGAACACGCACGTATATACACACACGTGGACATGCATCCACGCACGTAAAATTGTTTGGGGCGCAAGCAACACACATATATAAATGCCCGCATTTCACACACACACACACACACATCCTCGTGAGGACCATCCATTGACTACACCCGTTCCCTAACCCCTAACCCCTAACCGTACCCTCTCTTTCTGGTCTTGTTTAGAACGCCCAGACCACTGTACACAAAGTTTGTCCGTGTGTTTGATAGCCAGACCGGCTCTGAACCACATTCCCCTCCTCTCTGGATTCGCCCGGCACAAGAATGGAATTTTATATCTATAAAATAGAGTAATATGGTCGTTTCCTTATAAACCTCAGGTAATAATCACCTAGTGCCTGTGAATTTTATTCATAGGGTAAATTCATCTTATATTCATCTGAAATTCGTTCCCCCTTTTTAATAGAAGGCTTCCATTTCCCTGAGATGAGATTTGTGAGATTTACAGGGAACCATTTGCCACGGTGTGGGGTGTGAGAAAAAGAGAGAGACTATCAGCGTCTGTGTGTGTGTGTGTGTGTGAGAGAGAGACATATTTATATGTATATATAGTCCACCATTTATGAGTTTCAGAATAAGAAAGATACCGTGGCAGACACAGAGTATGTGATAGCTTACATGGAACAAGACCGTCTCAATGCCTGCCATCTATTTAAATCCATTTGCATTCTCAATTCCGTCGAGATCTTTCTAACAGAGATGCCAACGTCTCCATGCAGGGATTCATCCCTCTCCATTTTACTCGATGGTCCTCGTCTGTTCAGTGCCATTATAATCTCAATGTCCCCACTAGGGGGCACTGTGAGGACTGAACGCGGACACGGCAGGGAGTTAGCAGAGGCATGTCCCTGCTTTTTAGCTGCTTTACTCCCGGGTCATTTCATGCCCGTCTCCAGCGAAACCACGACATTACCCCTATTAAACCGGGGTTCATTGAGATCGTAATTATTCCCAGTGCATCCAATATTGTTTCATCTGTGCTACATGCTAGCACTCTATCCGACACCTGCCCCTTTCATGGCAATTTGCACCCTGTGTAATTGTCAAGAGTTCATTATTGTGAATTAAGCTTCGGTGGCGGCAATGCAGCAATCTTGGAAGGCATCGGCGCCTCTATCAAGTTGGCTGTGAGACTGGCGGGGGCCAGATGGTGCGGCGGCTTCCAGATTAGTCTTTCTGTGGCAGATTAATTGTTTCTCAGTCTCTGCACTGCAAGACTTGTTTTGTTATTGGGTTACTCCCCCGGAAGAATTCTACATATTTGACTGCCAGAACATTTTACTTGACAATGAATAAGCTGTCGACTTTCCCCATACTGCTGTCAAGAGCGCTGTGCAATTAATTAATGCTACACTTTCGAGATGCGGTGGGAGCAATGGGTGCACACATTACTTATGGCATCATCACTGGATGGAATTATTTTACATCCTCCATTCAATTTACCAAAAATGTTGGGGGGCAAGTTGACCTGAAAAGTTGTGTTAGATTTTAATTATAATTTATCTATTTTTCAGTTTATTGAGACGGTAGTATGACTGAGCAATGATGGTTCTAGGAGTTTAAATGCAAAAAAATGTTTTACCTGCATTGCTGAATACTGAATATTTAACCCGGTGATTACATCCTCTAAAATGTTAGTAAAGTGGTCAACTAATGCAAGTAAAGGGTTAAAGATAACTAATATCTTCAATATTTTACTTTCAAAAGTGAGTTTTCATTTTCATGTCAGCAATCGTTTTGTCAGAGTAGATGGCAGATTTTTCAAATGGTGGATTTGGAGGGAAAAAAATTACCGTTTGACTTTTGGAAGCTCTTGATCTTTTTGGAGGTTCTCTCATATTCACCCCCAATCTTATCTCATTATTTACAAGTTTAAGTTACAAACAGGCAATATAAAGAAACAGCCAAACAAAGCTGTAGTGAGGAAACATTTTATAAAATAAATTAAGTAAAAATATTACAAATTACAAATAAACAAATTAAGTTCAGTATAAAACATGCAGGCCAAATTATATATATATATATATATATATTTTTTTTTTACAAATGGATCTTCAGAAGTGACTAAGGAGCTGAAAAGACAACAACAACAGTGTGTTACAACAAGCCTCTTATCTTTCCTATGTTCTTATTGGTTCACAGGTCTCATAACACAGCCAGAGACGGGGATTCCAGGGAGCGATTGTCTGAGGGACTCATCTCTCGCCTCGACACTGGACAAACCATTTGCTGTTTCCTCCAGAAAAATACTTCCTGTTTCCTGTCACCGGTTTCCCCGGTTTGTGACTTCTCCCTCCTGCTGTCTGTCACATGATCAACATGTTGCGTCCGCCTCCTCTCTACTCTATCTGCCTGCTCTGTGAATTAGCAGCGCCCCCTTGTGCCACGGAGGATTGGAAACTTTCCGATCCTGAGAATTGTTTTGCCTCAATGGGAGTCCTCTGTTTGGAACTACTGTCGCTAACCACCCCCGAATAAGAGATTCCCCCCATCTCGCTCCTAGCCTCTTACGGGACGGGACGGATCTTGCAGGGCAGGAGTTCCAGAGCATAGACAGGATCATTACAGACCAGACCCTGTGGCTTCTTTGACCACCTCGCCAGGCCGTAGACCGAACTGAGCGCTCACCGCTGTGAATAGGCCTTCTGCTGGAGTGAACCTCCCATATTTTTATAGACCAAAGAGGAAAACAACAGCTACGATCGTTGTGACAGAGCGGACAAATCTGGCAAAGACAGACGGGGACTTTGTGGACTCGCCGTTTGTGACGCCACCGACCACCGACTGCCCCACGCAGAGACGTGGTGCACAGTGGACCAATGCAAACCGAACCTTGTGTCTAGTGGGATCCACATATGTACCGTACACAGTCAAAGGAGTACCTTTAACACTTGGAGACATTTTTTCTCAGACTAAGCCCGCCACTGTATTTTGAAACTGGAGATATAGGTACTACATACATATAACTGTGTATCAACTAAATCTGATTTGCATTTTTCAATAGCTACGGTTGGGACAACTTGCAATAAGCAACGGTTGGCCACGGCGACGGGGGTGCGGATCATATCAAAGAAATGATGAATATCTAAAGAGAATATTAAAGCTGTTGAGTCTGAAAAGAAGGAGTGAAGAAATGTCATTAAATGTATTTTGAAAGGCCCTAAAAAGTTATATATTTAACAGTTTTATATGTTGTACCTTTGTAGAGAAGCTTATTGGACATACAGTGCGGTCACAATGGCAGTTTAGTAGGATGTGAACAAAATGCTGTTGTTCTCATAACTGCTGGCTCGTAGTCCTGAGTTTCCTGTTCACACATCTGTAGCCGCTTTCTTTTCATGGTCATTTCCAAGTCACTTGTCTATCGAAACCATTAAGGGAAAAAAAAATGAAAAAGGAAAGTGACATGAATTACTGACTGACTGATCTACAGCCAACTGAACATTGTATATCTTATATGGTAGTCGACGAAAGCCATTGGAATCTGCTAATTTGCTATGATATTGTATTGTACACGGTGTGGAATACTGACTCGTTTTCCTCTCTATGGGTTTTGGATCTCGTCATTTATTTTTGTGCTTTTTTGTGTTTGTTCGCACAAATCCGGCCTCTGAGAGAGAGAGAGAGAGAGAGAGAGAGAGAGAGAGAGAGAGAGAGAGAGAGAATCAAGCACTCATGAACTCATTCACATACACAAAGTACCTCTCTGTTACTCACAAACCAGCACTCATAAGTAGGCCTACATAAGTACACATTCTCTAACACACACAATTCCTCCGATTTTCTCCCCCTCTTACTTTTTCTCTCTCTCACTCAGATAAACACACACACACACATTCACAAACCCAAGTTCACAGACCATAGTGGGCTGAACATTTTCTTAATCAACACTCCTTTTCTGTCACAGAACATCGAGCACTGATCTGAGCTGACCTTTACTCTGCAGTATGCTGCTGGTTTACTCTCAATTACACAGTTGGCTGGTCAGTTAAGGCCTCGACAACAAGGTTATGTGGGTTACATTTCAAATTGAATCCATTACAGATTACTGACTGCCTGTTTGAAATTGTAATCAGTAACATGATATGAATAATGAAACGAATTAGCTTAAATTACTTTTGCTTTGCCAATAGAAATATTAGATAGATGGACTATTTTATTCAATTTACAGTCTGCAGAGTTGGAAGGGGTGGTAAGCATTATGGCATGAAAATGCTTTGGAATGCATAAAAAGTCATGCAATACTTACACACAATGTAAAATATTGCCATCATACTGTTTTGCTTTATATTTTGAGTGCAATTACAGTTTTTTTTAACAATTGCTAACAAGCGTTTACCTAACTCTTACCACAGCAACACACCTACATCACGCAATTAGCCAAATAGTTAATTTTCTGCTCAAAACCACATTTTGTTAATTAAATACCAACTGTACATTTGAAAATGCAAAACAACTTTCTCACACTAACTATCAAAACACGACAAAACCCCACTCAATATGAAATAATTCTGTCAAAACACTAGCACATGTTTACTATCCAAGAGGAACATACAGTCAACCATAGCACAGCGACTTTCAAAATACGAACTAAACGTCATTACTTTTCATGTTTCAGTTCTACCCGTATACAGCAGACAATATGGAATCCATTGTTTATTTTTGATAATTCTGTTTCCTTTTACTGTGAACCACTCTACATATTTCTAATGTTCTAATCTATACACTCTTCAGCATTTGTCCACGTGTTCTCATCCACATCAGGCTATACACCTTGAATAGAAACGCTTGGCATGCCTTATTAGATTAGATTAGATTGCACTTTATTGATCCTCTAGGGGAAATTCAGGTGCAGAACAATGCCAGAAATTAGGAAGGCAGTAGGGAAAATAAAAAAGACACAGGTAATAGCAGGTACCAGTAACAATAGTGGGCACTTATAAATAAAGCATAATACAAATGTACAACTGTATCACTAAATTGAGTCCTGTGTGGGATAGTTGAGTCCCATGATATAGTCCAGAGACGTGCAATCTCCATGTGCAACATAGTGCAGGTTGGCGGGTGTGGGGTGGGGTGTGTGTGTGTGTGTGTGCTCCTTTGAAAGTCCACCACCAGCTCCTTGGTCTTCTCAGTGTTGAGCTGGAGGTGGTTGTTGTCGCACCATCCGACAAAGCTCTCTACCAGGTCCGTAATACAGCTGACAATGGAGGAGTCGTCCGAGAACTTCTGTAGGTGGCACGTTTCGGTGTTGAAGCGGAAGTCCAATGGTGTAGAGGGTGAATAGAAATGGTGACAGTACGGTTCCTTGGGGTGCGCCGGTGGTGCTCATCACCACGTCTGGTTATCCACCCCTGGCAGTCTTCAGCTGAGATGTCTCCGCAGCCGGCATCCATTGCATCCAGGAGGGACATTTGGACATGAGGCCGATGATCATACACATTCCACCTCCATGCAGAACCAAATTCCTCAATGGATTTGAGGAAAGGCAAGTAGAGCGAGAGGAAAAGGGAAACCATTCTTGGGCTGCAAACCAGTTTGTGAATGCATGTGAATGGTGGAATGCTACATTGTCCCGGGCAATCACAGATGTCCTCATGTTTCCTCCCACCTGTTCCCTTTCTGCTTCTGGTACCAGTTGTTGGTGGAGGTAATCTAACAAAAGAAGAAAGCGCACAGTGTTGCAGGGACCAACGGTGGCCCTTTTCCCGATGACGTTTCTGTCCCACCGACGTATTTTTGCCAGATTAAACCCTGCCTCGTCTACATAAATGATTTCATTAGCCTCCAACTCCATGACTCTCTGAAAGAAATCGAACGCAGTATGTGTAAATGCTTTTCAGTGTGTCCTGCTGTTTGTGCTGTGACCCGTGTCTACATGTAGAGTAGCATAGTGTAAAACTCACCATGGAACATGGCTTATTGGATAGACACCATACCGGAGTTCCCCGCTCACTGTTCCTTTCAAAAGGAACCGTGTACAACTGTTTCATTCGAACGCTGTGTTTGGTCAGAGTCCAAGCAATGGCAGTCAGGCTGATGCTTTCCACATTGTGAAATACGAGGCTAGCCTCTACAATTCTGATCTGAATGTCCAATTCTTGCAAGAAACCTCTAGATCTTTCTCCCATTGACTTCACAAATGGCAAATCGATCGAAGTGGTTTCATGCTACAAATACTTATGTATCCCAATTGATGATTGTCTTTCTTTCAAGCGGCATTGAAGGTCTTGTGGAAATGTTAAAAGTGAAAGTAGATTTTTATTTTAGAAACAAATCATGTTTTACCTTTGAGTCCAACAGTTGCAGCAACTTTCATGTCTGTACTTCATTACGGTGATTTGTTGTACACGCACGCGGTCTCTTCACATGTTAGATACAGTCTATCATGGCGCGCTCTGCGATTTGTCACTGGCTACAAGTTCCTTACCCATCACTGCACTCTTTATTCCAGCCAGGGTCAACTGGCCTTCTCTGTCAGTGCGTAGACTATGTCACTTTTATACTTTTATCTACAAGGCACTTATTAGTGTGCTTCCCACTTATTTATGCACTTATGTGACTCAGAAATGTGGAGGCTCACATTACTTACGATCCCAACACTCCATCTTGCTGGAGGTCCCAAGAGTGAGGTCAGAGTTGAGCAAAAAAGCCTTTAAGATCTCCAATACTTCTACTTGGAATAGCCTCCCTCCAGAAAAACCTGGTGCCACTTAGTGATTTTAAAGCCCTAGTTATGTCCATAGAAGATGACTCTATTCAGAGATGTCGCTGCTTTGAGTAAGCTGTCCCAGAAGAACACAAATATAACATAGGTATTTGCATTGGGACTGGTGGCCTACAGTTACCGTGGGACATAGCAACAGTAATGATGGACTTGAGAATTGCATTACTTATCTGTTGGTTTGTTGAATATTCTGGATAGTGTATGA
Organism: Acanthochaenus luetkenii; assembly: GCA_900312575.1. Classification (NCBI taxonomy): domain Eukaryota; kingdom Metazoa; phylum Chordata; class Actinopteri; order Beryciformes; family Stephanoberycidae; genus Acanthochaenus; species Acanthochaenus luetkenii. The sequence continues at coordinate 12,496 of OMOT01052477.1, forward strand.
TGGTGGCTCTTATTTCATCAGTGACAACAGCTCTTATTCTCATTTCAACACATTACTTGCTCATCTCCCCCTACCTCTCCTTCTCCCTTCTCCTGGTCCAGCTACTCTTCTCCCTGGTCCAGCTACTCTTCTCCCTGGTCCAGCTACTCTCCTCCCTGGTCCAGCTACTCTTCTCCCTGGTCCAGCTACTCTTCTCCCTGGTCCAGCTACTCTTCTCCCTGGTCCAGCTACTCTTCTCCCTGGTCCAGCTACTCTCCTCCCTGGTCCAGCTACTCTTCTCCCTGGTCCAGCTACTCTTCTCCCTGGTCCAGCTACTCTTCTCCCTGGTCCAGCTACTCTCCTCCCTGGTCCAGCAACCCCTCTCCCTGGTCCAGCTACTCTTCTCCCTGGTCCAGCTACTCTTCTCCCTGGTC
>OMOT01052483.1:0-23781 GCA_900312575.1 Acanthochaenus luetkenii
AGGGAAGCGTGAACGTACAACCAGGTCACCCTGCAAAGGCACTATACAGTGTGACTGTGATGGTGATTTTCATGTTTTGACTTGAACTGAAGGTTTTCATGGTCCCTGAACGATGGAGAGCCCTCAGGCTCTGTGAACCCTGTTCAAAATGGATGGGTGTCAAACTTAAGATAGGGCTGTTATTCTTAATTCCCCAGATACGAGGTTTTCATCTGATGGCAGCGATACAGAATACGCACTCAACCCTCTGTCCTGCACCAGGCCTCCCTCATCACACGCAAGGAGCAACACGCTATCCACACAACTCATTATAAATGTCATGGAATGTGTATTGAATTCGTTCACCCAGACTTGATGTGTATGAAGCTGGGTCACATTGGCTTGCATGACATGTACTGTGTGTACTGAGAGACCATAGGCAGTGTAGACCCTGTGCACATCAGAGGTTACACAGACAGTGCACACACACACACACACACACACACAGTCAACTTGCTTTCCTCTCCACATCTCGGCATCCGGCCTTGAATATGGAAGCAGATCTCGAACCATCGATAAGGTGAGAAAACCCCTCGGTGCCTGGAGGCTCCGCGGCTTCCCGTCGTCGACGCTCGGCCCTTTGATGGGCTTGAGCAAGAGAGAAAGTCAGATGAGAGCGGAGGTGCAGCGCTGAGCGCGGATAATTCCCATGGGCCCTCAGAACAACAACAACCAGGGGGCACGGAGAACTCGTGCAGCCAAGTTTGGCGCAGCAACAGCGGATAGCATGAATGTTTAATGGGCTGCTTTATAAAGAGAACACACATGGGTGGAGTGTGACTCAATTAAGTAGAGGGAGGAGATGGAGAATGTCATACATTTGATACTGTCTGCGGAAAATCAACGGAGCAGCACACACTGTACTGTCATGTGTGTCCTTGCCTGCTCAGCCTGATCGGTGTTCAATGTCCCTTTTCACTTATCCTCTTGTCCATAACATATTGTACTACGAAAGGTTGTAAATTGTCAATATGCCTCATTCATTGTGGCTTATTAGCAGTGTTGGGGACATGTAATCGGATTACACAAAGAAGATAACTGTCATTCTTTACAGTCACTGTCAAAAAACACAGTAATCCTGATTACAGCTACTATACATGTGGGGAAAAAGGTGTACAGCTAAAAATCACTGCGCAGTGGATGAATATGTGGTTGCTCACCTGAAATAGTTGGCTACATCATCTATATTGAGTTAATTATATTTGATTTTGTTTAAATTATGAATCTACAGGCCCTATAATAAAAACCACTAACACATTTTACGATACAACTGAGCTTTTATTACTATAAGCTCAGTCTTCTTACTTCGGATAATGCTGGTTCCTACCATCACTCAACATAGTGTGTCATATATGACATATTCCCTCACAGCTAAATGATGGATAATAAAATTAATTGGTGAGGTTATGTGTCAACTCTGGAGGAGTAGACAAGGCGTCACATGACAGACAGTTACTGCAGGAACAGCAATGTGTTGTCATGTCACATTATATAACCCCCATACTGAATAAGCTCATATCACATATCATAACCCTCATTGGAGAGAGAATGCCAGCTTTAGTAATATTGTAGTTAGGCCTTCGTTTTGTGTTTTGTACAAGTCCAATTGAAATGAGACACCTACCATCTGGAATAAGTCATAACTAGGCTACTTGAGAAATTATTGCTGACATAAAAGTAAAACTTGCTTTAGAAAAACATGTGGGCTACATAATGTGCTAAATTAACTATTTTAAAACATTGCTTGCTTTGCTTAACATTTTTGAGGACAGCAGCATTTTTGGTTTCAGAGTTTCAGATAACCTCTACGACTAAAAATGTATATATATATATATTTGGATTTAGACCCTTCAATCATTTTCCCTTTATCTCTGGATGAAAGTCAGATGCTTGGCCCCAGTCGATCTCCACGCCCCCTCAGCATTTGAAATCTGAGAGCAGAAGGACTGACATTTTCTAATGTCAAGGATCGCTGAGAAAAAGCTCTGAAATATTCAACGGGTATCCCCTGGCACGCATCTGGCCTCTGCCGCCATATTCTCCCATGCAGTATTAACCAACGGCGTTTACGGATACACCGGTGCTTTTCAATATTGATATTACAACATCTTGACAGGCTCATCAATTAGCTTGCAGACTTCAACCCTCCAGTAAAACAGAAGATACCGCGAAAAGCTCTCGAATGACTTGCGCCACCAAGGGAAATTAATTTTACATCAATAATTTCTCCAGGATCTGATTACAAAGGAGAGATAGTGTTTCAAAAACACCTGTCAGTCAGGTTTAGTGAGACAATACAGGTTTTCCCCGGACTGACAGGTGTTCACAGGGGATTTGTCTTCATCTTTTCAGTGTCATGGTTTGTGTGTGTGTGTGTGTGTGTGTTGGGGGAGGGGGGGGTTATGGGAGACTTCCATTGTTGAGGTCAATTAAAAACAAGGATGGCTCCTCAGAGGCTTTGGCATGGGCTGCAATCTGTGTTCCCTTTCTCTCCTCCATGGCTCCTTCCTGTTTGTATCTTCTATTTTTAAAAGGTATGAAGACAGAGCGGGGAAACAATAGGGGAGACACAGGGGAGTCACAGGGGAGACACAGGGGAGACACAGGGGAGACAATCCTGGCAAGATTTACAGTCATACTAGGCCAGTTGAGGTATATAAAGCTCGGGAATGGCTGTCCTGTAGGGGGGGGAAAGTATTTAATCAAAACAGAGAATTAACTATATATACATATACAGTATACAAACTTTCTCTATTGCAGCCCCACTTTGAAATTTACACATATACATACATATACATTTCAGTCTAAATCACAAAGTGGGGGAGTTTTCCATCCCCACTAATCGAGACACTATAGATTCACCCTATTCGCCCAAATGAAATTATGGTGTAAAGCATCACAGCCGGCTGGGTTGGTAAACATGAGCGTGCTGTGTGCAGTTTACCGATGACGCCTCACAGGATTTCTGGGTATTGAAGTTCACATTTTTCAGTTACCTCCCGCTGCCATTTGGAGACACCAATGAGCAAAGTGCAGCGTTGAGTGATACAAATCCTTTATAAAGTCCATAACATCCCTCCAGTCTGCATACTGACGATGGTATAGAGCCCATCAGCCCTCAATATCCTTGTTTCTTACCGCCGAGCATCACAGAGATGTCAGCAGGCAATGCCTTGATAACTCATCCCCTGCGGCTTTTACCTAAAGAAAAACTCAATTAATCTCAATCCATAATACCGTATCAAAAGCCTGATTCAACTAAATATATGTTTATTCAACAAAATATCAGTCTAATAATGCTGCAAGTATATAAGTCAGTCCATTCAACTAAAGTCTGGCAAGTGAGGAAAATACTTCCATATAAACCGACTGGCAAGTCACTGAAGGAGGCTACTTATGGATTGTTGGACCGATTTGGGTTTAATCGCGTTATATTACTGTTGGTAAGTCGTCACATTTCATGGTGTACTAGTCAAATGACCTACTGGCTCACGGTAACAGCAAACAGTGGAAGGTTTGCTCTATCAAATTCAAATTCCGTGGCTGGGAAAGGGTTTTCTGCACAGTCTGTTCCACTTATTAGGGATCCGATGTGAGGAATATGAATATGTTAACATAGGTATGATCTAACACCTGGAAGAGCTCCATAAATTCAGCCACTTTAAAAGGAAGTGCCCTCATCAATCTGGAAGATGAAGAGTATGATAAGAGTCCCCAGTGTTTTATCGCTAAGCCTGCATGTCAACAGCCTGTTCATCAGACTCGTCAAAGAGCTACCTTTCCACAGGAACCCATGTTTGACTTCAACTCATAAATCAACAAGAAAAGCCTCCCAATATTGATTGCATTGAGTCCATTCATTAATCAGTTTTTTTTTTTATAGCAACAAATCAATGATCACAATACTGCAAAGAGGAACAAAATGGCAATGGATTTCACCTCCGTCTAATGACAGATGACTTTTGGAGTTTAAAAGCTTTAGATTAGATATTGGATTTGCAATAGATCCAGACAGACTACGGCAAGTTGTTTGTTGATGATAATCCGAAACAGATTTATTGTGAGTCCACTGATAACTCTTGGATTAGATTATTTGACCACTGCATTCATTACACTGGAGAAGGTTCCTTACTTATTGAAGGGATCACTGTGTCGATATATATTTGAGCCATTTTACCAGAAACCAATACGAAATCACTTTTATCCAAAGCGTTATATGGTACAATTCTCATACATTCATACATTCTCAGCATGCGTGACCCCAGTGGGAATCCAACCCCCAACCCTGGCAGTATAATGCTGCGTTCACGTCGTATCGTAAGAAGTGGAAGAACGGGAAGACATCTCATTGCTACTAACTTAGAGCGTTCAGCGTGTTTTACTCATCCAAGATCCAAGATGATGATTGTTGTCATGAACAATTTACTTCGAACAAACTGCAGCAAATATTGAGTTGATTGTATGGCATTGATTGTATTAGTGTGAATATAACAGACTTTTTATTTTTTAATTACCTTTGACTGCCCTGGATTTTCTACTATGTTTACCACTTGTGTTGTCACGCAATTTGTGACGCTAAGTGGAAGATCTTGGAGCCTGCAAAAAATTCCCATATGTCCTACTTGTCATTTCCACCAGGAGGCTGATGTGACTGTTTTTTAAAATGTATTTTTCAGTCAGCAGCTCCTATTGACAGCATATACAATATGATGTAATCACGGCATTAGAGCCATGCTTCACCCATTTAGCACAGACATATACACATAGCCACATAGTCATACAGACATGCAACATGTAACCAGGCTTACGTGAATCCATGATGATCATTATCACCGCCTGAGCCCTGAAGCCCTGAAGCCCTGAAGCCCTGAAGCTAACCTACCCCCCTTGAGCCATGGCTCAAGTTCCCTGCTTTTATAGCTTCTTTGTACAAAAAGTCCAATCCAAGCCTTTACTCTGGCATCAAAGCAAAGAGAGAAAGCATTAAAGCGTAATAGAGAGCGAAATGTCAACACTTTCATTCTCTGTCGGCTTCCTATCTCATTTCCCACCTCCGCAAAGATTCTGCTGAGTCTTCAAAGGTTGATTGACGTGACGGCCCTCCTCTTTCCAAGCTCCACTCTGGCCCGCTCTGCAATCTCTGCCTCATTTTTAATAATTTAATTCAATGTTCTTTTTACAAGCCTCCTGACAGATAAAAGCTCAACTCCCACCGCCGAGTCACAGATGAGAGCCCTAGGGGAAGGGTGTGTTGGATTACTCCCACCATGTCTCAGAGCCGTCCCCCTTACGCTCCACATTGCTGATCCCAATTGAATCCGCCATACAGGATGAAAGAGATGCTCTGCTCAAGGACTCATTTCAATTCTCATTTAAGTCTTGGAGGATGGCTGATCATGATCATGATCACGATCAGATCAAATTGGGGTATAACATATTTAAACGCTATGTGTATGTGTTTTTGTTTTTACGTGAAGCGGCAAGTACGTTAGCTGCACGTTAGCCTAACTGCGGACGAATACATACTGTTGACCTTGCTATGCTGTCAGGGGCCCAGCAACATATTGTAGATGGCTGCTAGAGTTGAGAATGTATTTATTGGCAGACATAAAAATGACAAGACACGGAAAGAACAGAGAAAACTAACATTGCACAGGTGAGATAAGGGTGAAAACAACAAGGGGCTTATAAAACACCTCACCTCAAAAGAAACAAAGACAAATAAAAATGTTATTAGTCTAATTCAATAAATAATCTAATCACAATAAAGAGCTGAGTTTCAAGAAAAAGGAAAATGCATAAATTAATACCAAGGACAGTAAATCAACAAAACAGTTGTGTGTGTGTGTGTGTGTGTGTGTGTCCTAATAGTGGGGGATGATATACAGTATGTTGGTGTGAGACTCTTTAGCAAAAGAGCTGTATCTGTATTTGGAAAAAATGGTAACTTGGTTTTAAAGATTCATCTGTCATGTCCTGGAGCCACTGGGAATACATCAGCCTCCCACTTTATTCTGTATGCAACCACAGTAGACAAAAGGGCATCTCCTCCTTGATTGAAAACCACGTAGGTCCGGGAATGTCTCCCGGCTACTCTTGATCTATCTCTGCAAGAGCATTTTCATTTTCAAATGTATTCTTTCCTCCGTGGTGGACAACAGGGTTCAGACAACATCGATTGCAGTCGCTGAAGTGAAAGGACATACGGTATTTGGAACATTTATTTCTGTGTTAATTCTTCCCTCCCATCCTTTGTATTTCATCACCAAAAAAAAACAAGCTTCCGAGCTTTCGGAGAAATGACACATAACGTTACCTATTTTTAAAAGTCAAACACAAGTATTGAACCGTTGTGTCCATGGAGCTTTAACTTGTATCCCTCTAAAACAGGAGGACATGGTTCCTTATCAGAAAAAATAATGAGGGGCTATCCACAAATGGAACTTTAACTGGATTAGATCCACCTCCATCACTCCAGCGAAGGTCATTCTTAACTGTCACAAACTAATGTGACCAATGTTTGTGTGATGCCAGTCGCTGGTATTGCTATTATTAGATTGATATATGTGACTCTTATTGGCCTTTTATTAAAATCAGGTTTCATCCAGTCAGTGTCGTTCCTCCTCTGATATGATGCAGTTTGCTTGATTACATATTTATTGTAGAATTAATCAATATTACACTGGTTGTCTATGGGAAGCCCTGAATTGTTTCTAATTCAACACTCTACACATGTATGCATGGAAATGTGTTTGTTCTTAGTCTTATCTGGGTTTCAGTGTTGAGTTGTAGTGTCCCATGATGGTCTAAATACTCTTTTACAGACTTTTCCACTCTGACAAGAATATAATTCTGGCATAACAATGAATAGGCTACTTGTATTTTGGGGATTTTGTTTTGCACTAAAATAGTTAAATTGAAAGATATTGAATACTGGCAAAGAACATCAGTTATTGGTAGCTTCAGTCCAAAATTACTGCTATCGACGTCAACTTTCCAAAACCTTAGGTGCTGCTGCACTTTCATTACAATTCAGAGATTCAACTAGTTTCAAAGTCAGAGTTGGCCTATGTTAATGTACTGGGAGTTGGGGTGTGGGGGGATTCAAGATGTAACTCTGACAAGTTATTGAAAGTCACTGCAAATGTTTTTGAAGATAATGAAGCAATATCTCTGGCGCTAAAACAGCACAGATGTCCAATATTTTCCTTGAATTTTGTTTATCACTTCACAGATAAAAAATATGTCTATGCTTTTCTCCGGGTCATCTCTTTTTGAATTACACCTCTGGGAGAAGGTGCTGAATAAAATCCAGGCTGCCATCTAATGAGTTGCCATTTCTCTTCTCACTTTTTCATCACGGCTCCAGAAAATATCTCCAAATGTTCCCACCCAGAAAATTACATTAATGCTTAATCATCTATCAGCAATCTAACTAAACTGTCAGAAACATCAATAGACCAGAATGCAATGCAACCACAAGATATGTTGTGTTTTGAATAAGGGGCAACTCGAACTTTTTTGATTGCTCTTATTATACTATCACTATCGCTCTCTCCTCCTACACATTTAACCCACAACTGACAAGTTCACTCTGGGAGTGTTGAAAGACATTCTGGGAAATGGAGGAGATCACTAACTGAAGTAGAAGTAGATGAGGCAGGTTGAGGGAAAGTGGATACATTAAAAAAAAGTCAATTACAATATTTCATCACAAAATAATGGAACGAGTTGAACATCACATATTGATGATACATTTCAGTGTTTCTCCCAGCATTTTATTATTTGCAGGGTGAAAAAATACTCACAGCATTTAGATCATGGGACAATAAAACTCTCCACTGGAATCAAGGATACTAACATTAATGCTACAATTAACGGTACTGTCAATCAATTATACGATAAATATGTAATCAAACAAACTTAATCACATCAGAGGTGGACGACCCTGACTGGCTGCAATTTTATTTTGGACAATATCGGCCAACGGTTATGTCTGTCTAACCCTACTGACTACAATTTGGAATAGTCAATCGTTGAAACCTAAAAGAAATGCAGACTTTTCCACGATAAAGTCATATTTCTGTATTGCTCCATGCCCTGCAATTCCATTAGGCTGCAGAATCCACTTTTCATCTGCCTATTAGTCATGTGTATGAGGGCCAGAGTGGCTGCCACCACAGTGAGAATGGGGAAGGCAGTATCAGGTCATCTCTCCTCATCTGGCCTGGGAGATAGAGCCAACCCAGATGGATGGACTCATTTTGGAAGGTCTGATTTATCTCGGAAGAGCTTACAGTAGATTGGAAGAACACTGCGATCTTATCTGTCATTTATTTTCTAGATAGACCAAGAGCAGGTCTCTCCAGCCTCTCCTGCCACAACTACAGCCTGCCCTAAGAAAAAGGGGAGTATCAGAATATTGGATTCTCAGAGTACATCCCATCGACGTCACAAATTCAAGGGTTTTGTCTCTAATTTCTAGCTTTGGAAAAGAGTGGTTCAAGTTCACAAACATTGACTGAACTGTCCTGGGGCACAGAAATAATCACATGCAGATTAACGTGAACTCCCACGTCCTCTGTCAATTCTAGTACCGTCCGGATCGATGCAATGTGATTCCGAAATTAATACTTTGCACAGTAGCCGTATTCCGGACTGATACGCCCCCTTAGTAATTCATAGAATAAATAAAGTAACACGTGCTGTCCACTTTGCACGATTGCAGATTGCATTAAAATGTCCTACTACATTACCATTGTTGTCCTGCAATACTAATCCCATCCAGACAGGCGGACAGGATACAATTCCTATGGTCTTGAGGTAAAAATGACAATCAGCAGATTGCCGTTCAGACAGGGGATCAACGATTTACCTGGGACACATGGAAGATTTTGGTTTCTATGTTCTCATCACTTAACGGGTAAACTGACCAACTGTATACTTTGAATGTATACAATTATGTAAGGGAGGTGGAATTCAATTACTTTCTAACACATGAGGGTCTCTGTACCAGTAGAGGAAAAGACACCAACATTGCCGTCCAAATCAATAATGACCACATAGGTCATTAAACGGTGGTAATTACTTCTCCCCTGCCCATAGTAACTGCAATGATTCAGCCAGAGCTTGTGTTAACACCACGCTTTGGCAGAAGACAGGAGATTAGATAGGGGATCTCTTTTTTTTTTTCACACTCCGTCACCTGCCAGTCAAAGGAAATCCTCTTTTCTAAAATCATGATTAGCCGAGACTACTTCCTCCCTCTCTCTCACTGTCTCTCTCCAGTTTCTGCCATTATTAATAAGATCCATCTCATGACGGGCCACCATTTGAACCATGGCTAATCAGGAGTTAGGCTGTGATATACAAATGTCACATACAGTGATAGTCTATCAAATGTCAGTGTTTCAGTGTTGTTGTTTTTCTTTTGTGTATGTGTGTTGTAAAAGACACAGAGAACCTATTGATGTTTTTAGTGTAGTTATTTTGTTATTGCAGTCGAACAGGATAATGAACTGGACTGGATTGTTTTAAGTGATTAAACCGCTTGCCATAGGAATAGACTTGATTAGCCCAGAGATGATCCTGTCACAAACCAAACAGGACAGTCTCTTCCCTCGCATTCTCACTGAAAATAAATGAACTGACCATTGGTTACTTTGTCAGATGGAGTTTTATGTCAACTAATACAATGTAGAAAAGATACCATCATCTGTATAAATGAAGGGTGTGTTTTGTAATGACCAAAACTCTGTACATTACAAACACAGCTAGTCACATAAATCTCCTTAGTTGGAGAACAGATCACCCACATGGTTCTTGATACCATGAGTGACACATTACGCCAACACTGAAACACCAGAGGGGTGGGCTATGAAGGAAGCTGAACATACCCAGGCTTTCTTTGCGTTAGCGGACTTGACAAAACCTGGCCTTGCAATCAGGCTTAGCGTATGTCACAAACATTTAGTAATCCACAAAGTACAGAAAACACAGAAGGAATCCAGAAACGCAATTCTGTTTCAACCAATTTAACAATTCAGCTTGTTTTACGCTCAGGACCGCACGACGCGTTGTTGAGATTTGGGAGGTGTGTGTAGGCTCCTCTGCGAGCCTTTGCGATCTACGGTTACCCATAACACCCGCGTAGATCTGCAGAGATGTTTACGTGTATCTTCGCAGAAGTATAATTCCGGCTTTACACCTAACGATTGTTGTGATGGGAGCTCCGGAGTAAGTCGGACTTACTCCGAAAATGTGTCTAACACTGTGAAATCTCTTAAAACATTGTCTAGTGTAAGTCCAGCATGGTGCGGCATATTAAAGTGTTGCCAAAGATGAGAGGTTTTAAATGCACTGTTCATGTATTTAGAGAAAACACACTGGGGAAAGTGCTGTAAAACGTCAGCAGGGTCAAAAAACTAACTAAAAAGGTGTATGTATGTACCAACATCTGCAGTTGTAGTCATAGGTTCAAGAAATCTCACTGCATCTATTGTGCTAAATTATGTTCTAAATGAACAGCAGAGCCAAATCTGTATATTGTAACACAAAGTTGCATCTATCCTGCATCAGTGCTACAACTTGTTCTCTGTTCTCATGGGATGATTATCCCTTCCCTGAAGGCATCAAGGCATCTGGCTTGTAGTGTGGTATAAACACATAATCACAGCAGAAGAGGTGGGTGAAGTTGCTCAAATCTAGTCCATAGTCCTCCAGACAATGTAGGATTTCATACTACACCTTGGTTACACACTCTCACATCCCGCCAGAGATGCTCAATCTGATAAGATCCCCGGAAATCTGCATGTAGCTGTGGCGTGTGCATCCCCGGGTATGGACCAGTACTATACTATGACCTATGATACTATATGTTATAGGTCAGATGTGACGTCAAAGACCTCAGAGCTCATTCTCCCAGTCTTACAGTGCATCACTTCTCTCTACATCCCATTCACAAGCTCCTCTTTGATATTAAATCACCACAGCGAAATTACTGCATGACTGAAATTTGGTGATTCAGTCATTAAATCACAGTGCGGGATCTCAGTCCCAGCTGAGTCAGCATCAAACGAGAAAACAATCAAATCCTTTGCTGCTTGCCAACAGTTACAGCAAATATCAATTTCTGTAGTGTCAAAATGATGTAATAACTTGGGAGGGGAGAGAGAATGAGTAAGGTGCCTGTTAGCAAGGCACTTCACCCCAACTGCTCCAGTGGAGCTGCTCAGTGGCGACCAGTAGAAGACTGCGGTTGTACTGGGCAGCTCTCTGGTCTGAAGGTGTGTAACTGTATGAATGTGAAGTTGAAAAAGAACATGCTTGCTCAGCCAACCTTCCCTGGATAAATAAAGGTTTAAAAAAAAAAGTAGACATTTCAATCCCCTGAATAAACGCAAGTGCATTTTTTTTCATTTGAGAGATACAATAAAACAAAACATATTGAACCCCTTTTCTACTTAAATATGAGGTGTAAGGAAGGAACAACAACTGTAAATACTCTGTTAATCTCATTATTAGGAGAGGACACCATCATTATTATCATCAATTATTACTGGAGCCAATGGTTTTGTCGATGTTGGTGGAGATAAGCAGCGTCCAATTTGTTTGTTTGTGTGCTTAAGAGCTAATATATCCTGGTCTAATGCTAAATAATTCAGCTGCTGTTTGATATGGGACTGAGCCCAGTGCACTGATTGAGCTCAGAGATGAATAATGGAATCGTCTTCCTGCTCGGCTCCTTTCATTAGTTTTTTTCTAGAATGGTGCGTGTACATCAGAGAGCTGTTAATGCTTCTAAATCACTCCGTGTTTACGGCACCCCCTGAAAAATGATGATATGATTATGGCCCAGAACAAGCCCCCCGTGGCCACGCTAAATAAAGGTTTCTCTGTACTCCCACTGTGGGGAGATGGAATGGGTTTAGAGAGAGAAAATTGGTCTTTTGGAAAAGGGTTTTTACGAAAGAGCAGATGCTGGCTAATGTAACTAACAAACACACAACCAAAGCGATGTACCGACAGGTGCAAACAGCCTCGCTAGATTAGAAATTCATCCAATTACAGAACAAATATTACTGTGGGCAAAATATGGATGCCATCTGGTTTAAGCAACACAACCTGCATGGGTAATTTGGCCTCTAGAAACGTCTCTGTGGCTTTTGGAACAGCTTATGTCGGTGCTAAGTTGGTGAAAACAGTATTACATGCAATACACGCTGTGGGTACAAACATCATGAGCCCAAATGCCTTAAATGTAAATGTAATCAGTACAGAAGCCTGAAACAATGTCTGAGGGCAAAGTTCCTGTTGGCTTTCTATCGAGTGAGACTTGTAACCTAGATTGCATCATCATCCGACATTAAACATTCTCAAAAACGGTTCTCTCTTGACCCATTTACTGCACCATCAGAGCATAGGGCAAAGACAGATGAAAATCATATTAAGGATGATTACCTCACTACCCACACTCCTTCAGTCAAGGCGTAGGACACATGGTAATCCATTTAACCAGGCTGGCAAAGACAACTGTTGCACAAGACGCATGATTCAATCGGCTAAGTATAGCCAGAGACAGTTGCAATATTTATGAGGACGTGTGCTAAATCTCTGCAGGAATAGTCAGGCGACGAAACTTCAGTCTGCCCCCGCTCTCATGAGGGGGGTGGAGTAGGGCAATATGGTTGAATGGAGGGCTCTTAGGCACTAGACAGGGCAACATATGGGCTTTCATATCTGGCCTAACAGATCACTCAAAAAGACATACAACTTTTTGGTGTTTTTTGTGTAAACAAGCACCATCTGGCTTCAAATCCAGCTTTAGCTGGTGAACTAAAGACGACTGAATCTGCTGAAGCACACTATAGAAATCTTAAGCTAAAACTTTCTTAAAAACCTAAATCAAACTCACTAGAAGTGAAGATAGGCCTGCAGGCTATCAGTGATTTGGAAACATTTTCCATTCTTTTTCTCTGCTTGATTTTCTGTTGATTGATATATTGGATGTATTTGAAAGTTAATAATATATACACCACAAAAACCACAGGATGTTACCTCCCAGAAATGCTGTACACACACATCAAACAATTGAGGATAAAACCTCAATAAAGTCAACCACTTATTTCCATTGTGGTCCTCTTGTATACAGGCAATTTGGGCAGCAGACAGAAAATGACTAGTTTACAATACATCTACACACACATTTCAGTAATAATAAATTAAATAATTAAACTACAATGACTAATTTGACACATTCACAAACTGTATGATAGCGCTCACACTCTCAGGCCTGGATTAGTTGGCTCATTAACCCTGGGTTATCTTGGCTGCTATCCCCTAGACAATCTCAAAGTGTTACTCCCAATATTGGACAAGGTCTGGCTGGCCTCGCACTAGAGTAAGTAACTTTTCAGAGTTAAGGAGAGCAGAGCTAAGTGATGCAAAGTGAAAGGAGGTTACATTTGCCATGTGCCACTCTTAACCTGGGGCTAAGGATAGCTTTGGGCAAAATATGTGTAATGGGAGAAGCACTAACAAAGACTGCTGTCTAGAGGAAGGCAGTAGGAAGGAGAGAAGAGCAATATGGAGTGTTGGGGAGTAGTTCCACTACATGTAATTCAACTAGTAGTTTGAGGTTGCACTAGGCAAGATTTTATGAAAAAATACACCTATTTCATCAACTCATAAACTGGGAATAGAGAAGAGCGTCCCATCCCTACTAATTGAGATGCTGTAGATTTGCCCTTTTCATCCAAATTAAATGATGGTGTTTGTTATGGGAAAACCTCTTGGCACACAGGAAGCGACAAATCTAAAATAAAATAAACTGTCCTGAGAAAGATCGCTTGACTCTCGTCCTTTTGGTATCCTTTGGTATTTAAACATGAGCATGCTGTGTGCAGTTTAGTGAAGTCATGTTACATCATTCAGTTCAGTTTTCAGACTCCTCACTACCATTTGGACCCTCAAATGTGTAAGGTTGCCTAGTGCAGCTTTAACTACATTTTAATGTAGCTTGGTGGTAGTTCAACTAAATTAGTGGTTTTAGTAGTTGATTACTTGTTACAGGAGTAACAAGTTAAGTAGTGTGAACTACCTTTTCCATGTGACTTTAGTTAAAGGTGCAATGTGTAACATTTTCGTGCAGGCGGTAAGCGGCGTTATGACCTAGTGTTGGCGAATTGCCCGTTTTGTCTGTCGCAAACCTGTTGGAAGTGATATTTCCATCGGACTTTCACTCCTTCCACTATCTGCCATTGCCAGAAACTCTGAAAGCTTTAGCTCTGTTTGCACTGGAAGAACTATAAATTAACTATTTATAGTACTTTTAGATGATAATTGAGTTGTACATTTTGTTAAACTACAGTAGTTATAGAAGCAAATCATTATAATATGAAGCTAGCTAAATAGAATATAATAATTAGTTAATTTGATTAGCTAGCCTATGTTAATTCAATATCATATTTAAAATTGTTTCTTAAAAAAACACTTTTACCAACTTTTTTGTTCTTGCCCTCTTTTAATCTTGTTATTTCTTATATTTTGTAACATTTAACAGTTTTTTTATTATATTATATTATATTTATTATAAACCTCAACTTAAAGGATGATATTTTCCTATTTTTCCTATATTTCATTTTGTATCTGACATTTCAGAGACAGGCACTCCCAGGTGGAGATGATGGTGGTCAGTTTAATAAAGAAGATCAGATGAAGATGATATGATACAGTGAGAACAAACGTAACCCGAGTCGCTGCAGTTGGCCAACAGCACGGACTGCCTGTCTATTGAACTGACATAGGATCCAGGACAGGACAGGTATTGTACAGGCCTGGGTAGAAGTCATGCCCTTTGAGAGGGTTGACAGCGGGACAGAAACTCTCTCCTGGGCTGTCCAATCTCACTTCAGCTACCTGATAGGGTTCAGAAAACACTTACAGGGGGTACCGCCTGATATCTGCTAGCCAGACGCTCAGCCTGACGGCAAGTTAGCTGAGATCATGTTGACAAGAGGCTTTCATATCTTCCCCGGGGAGTGCAACACAACACCTAATGTCTCACACATAACAAATATAACCACTCACACATAACCTCTGGAAAAGACTAGGCTGAGGACAAGCCTTGTCTCATATAGATGTGTTATCTTTCATGGTGACCAGGTGCAGGGCTGCAGAGCAACACAGTCTCACCAAATGTTGTGAAATGAGCAAAAACTCAAAAATTACATTTTGTGGATGCAAATTCTGCGAACAGTACATTCCTACACCACAAATGTAATGATGTGACAATACCACAATTTTGATAATGTGACAACAGCACAAATGGGAAACGCCATTTTCTTTTGCTCTTCATGTGCGAAAGTCAGGTAACAGTTACGTTTAGGCAAGTAAAACAATTTGGTTAGGTCACTAAAACATTTAGGTTAAGGTTAGGTTTAGGTTTGGTCATGGTTAAATAAGAAACACCCTTACCTGCACTGTTTCTAGTCACGTCTCCACCACGTAATCTTTTCCTGCTGGGGAAATGTATTTCTCTCAATTTTGGGGGGAACATTTTAAGACATTGTGCTCATTGTGCTAAATATGCTAAAATATCCTACTCAACTAGAGGTACTATTGCTTTACTGAAATTGTACTTACAGTAAGTAGAGGTCAAATTACTGCTGTAAAAATCTACTCAAGTAAAAGTAAACGGTAGTTTAGTTATAACTGCAAGTGTACTCAGAGTAAAAGTTACCAGATTACTTTTTTACAAAAATAACTTACAGTATGATTTGTCTCATATAATGCAGAAAGGAGGAGAGGACAGAGTTCAAACTAGTATATTTTAATAAGTAAATACAAAATGAAATAAAGTGCATAAACAAAACAGAATACAAAAAAGAAATCCTGTGATGTGACTAGGTATGCTCTGCAAACATTCACTGCTAAGGGAACCACACAATTTGCCAGCTAATGATTGACCAATTTCTGTGGCAATTCTTATGGAGAGCCATTTAAAATGTCGCAAAAATACAATACTTCACTCAAAACATACTTAGGCCCAAGTAAAAGTACAATAGAAAAGTACTCACTTTAAAATTATTTATATATATTAAAATGCAACCACACACAAAGGTACTCGATTACAGTACGACTAGGTTTGAAAGCACCTTTGACACTTTGAAAGTGCCCATCTAGCATTTGGGAGGAAGGTAGGTAGGATTGCAGCCCTCCCAAGGTGCAGAGCTCTTTAAACCTGTGGAGGTGTAAGCGGGAAACTGTCTTTTCACTGGCCATTAGTCTAAATGAACAATCATGAGCTTAAGAGAGTCAATTTGTATCAAATCTGTCCACATTATTGGACAGTTTGTATACTGATCCGTTGCTTATTTCTTGGCAGCCACTCCCTTGGTATGTGGTGTATTTTAAACAACCAAGGTATGTTAATAGACTGAGTTTAATTTTTTAAATATGCACATAATGAAGATGCGAGCACAACAATGATATGGACTGTCATGATCCCTCTGCTATTGAATCATCATAAGTGTAAGATGAAAGACTGACATATTAATAATGAAAGAGTTCACATACCATTTGATCCTGGCAATTACATCCAATTTAGGGTTTGAGCTGTGCAGCAGGCTGGCAATTACTTCTTTGACCTTAATTAAAGTTCCAAATGAGATGTCAATAATCACATTAGCCATGTTCATTATGTTTCCAGCTCTTTTGATTTTAAAGTGCATTTAACACAGGGTCACAGCACAGACAGTAGTAAAATGAGCAGGTAAACAGAACAACTAGATGACAAACAGGCAGACCAATAAACAAAACTGCAGGTAGAGGCACTGTAGCAGTGGCAACATGCACATTCACATGATATTTGCAACAACTTATCCAATATCTAGTTGAAGTTCAAGTTCATTTATTTATATTGCCCTTTACCACAAACATGTCTCAAAGGACTTTTCAGAAAATGAGCCAAACTAGATCTAATTGAACAACAATCAATGGAATTACAGAATAGTATAAGACAAACAGGTCAACAGAACAAAGCACAAGACACACAATACACATTTTTAGCAGGACATAGCAAGCCAACGTATTCTACAAGCCCTAAACTACCCGGCACCACCAGCCTCGAGGTCTAAGGTCTAGCCATGACACATTTGTTGGTTAAAACATGATTTGGTTTTAGTGTACACTAGTTGAAATGCCTATTGTTCGCCTTACACAGTCAAACAAGTGATGGATCAGACACACCATGGTTAAGTGATGCTGGTCAGATGAGGGTTTTGGGTTGACCCAGGCTGAGGTTAAGTACTAAATGGGAAGTGCCTATCAGTCGCCAGGCCCTATTTGTTTTAGAGGTGCCTGTCGACGTGGATAAGTCGAGCTCAGCTCTCCAGCTAAGGTAACTGTGGTATTTGCGCTGAGTCTAACATGTTTAATATTACATGATAAAGCCTGCTCGATGAACCTTGGGATTCATTTGAAATTCCTGCCTCACCACTTCAAACTGATGGTTTTGTGGTTTGTTGGTGCTGGTGAGTGGAGGGTTTGAGGTTTGAGCCAAGTGGTATCTAAGCCAACAAGAGGCTCCAATCAACTTGACCTCTATCCTCACCAACATGGTCTGAACTCAGACCCACCTACCCAAAACATGTTTTTGTTTTTGTTTACTCCTTTGTAAAGTCATCAACTGTGAATATGATAAATAATACATAAAGAATATTATTATCACAAGGCCCCATTGGCATAAACAAAGAAACACTTTCCTTTTACCCTATCATCTAGATTTGACGAACACACTCACATTTCTGACAGCCTCATAAATGATTTCTCTCCTCCACCTTTACATTTACTTTATTTTCAAATGTTTCGATGATCAAAGTGCATGGGAAACATTAATAATAGATATGCGTGTTGTGAACACGGAGAGTAATAGATTTAACCCAAGGAGTCATTACTGCCATTGCAGCAATGCAAATCCATAATGCACCTCAATAGGTCAAACTCTAAGAAGCCTGGATAAGAACCAGATTATGCTCACTTTAGACTTTTAGCTAGTCTTTCAAATGTCTCCCTTTCCTTACGAAATGCAAAAATAAACACATACCAGAGTCATAGGTGGATAGCAGGCTTCACATTTATATTCAAGGCATTTACCTTATACAGAGTCACTTACAATGAGTTACCAGTAGATACGTTTACAATTCCTCAAGTTCAAGTTAATGTATTCATATAACCCTTTATAACAAGCATGTTTCGAAGGACTTCACAGAGAAACCAAACTAGATCTAGCTGATCAACAATCAATTGTTTTAAGAACAAAAGTACGTAAAATAAACACAGGGAAGCAGAACAAATCACAAGACACACAATATAATTTTTTAGCAGGACATAGCAAGCCTATCTATTGTACAAGGCCTAAACTACCCGGCACCACCAGCCTTAGACCCTCGAAGCATACAAGGAAAAACCTCCAAGAAAACCTTATATGGGGGTGAAAATGGAAGAAACCTTGGGTGGGTCAAGTCAAAGAGGAATCCCCCACCAGGACGGCTGAGCGTGCAATATGTGTTTTTGATTGTATATATAGATTGTAAACATTGCAAGCAACCATTAATACGCCATTTTCAGAGCCACACTACCGTCTTCCTATATGGTAATGCATTATAGAGAAGTACTAGGTAAAAAAATATATGTGATGAGCATCATGTATGGAACATGACTTTTTTAATTTAAACATTTCTCATTCTTGAACAATCCACAGGGTGTTACAAGCTATAGCTCCATTCTGTGTGGTAAACTGTCTGTCACTAGCTTAATATTTGAGTTTCACATGGATGTCAACCCTTTATCCAGGATCCGACGCCTGTATTAAACAAATCTTAAAATGTTTCCTTAAAAGCTTAAAATAGTTTCAGAGCTTTGTTGCTAGGGCTGCACATTGCTCGTAATTGTTTTGTTTTCAGACATGAATTTAAATGACTTTAAATGGTCATTTACTATATGTATTGAGTGACTTTCACGACCCTTGGGTCCTTGAAACCTGTGACAAACCCATTGTATTATTTTAAAAATCTGTGGGAGTGTCAGTGAGAAAATTCCTACAAAAAGATACATGTTTTTTTCCCCTTGACAACAGCGACATGAATGAAGTCTAGAGGTTCCCAGGGACCGTTTCTGAGAGGAGACAAGTAAATGGCTGAATTAATTGCCGCCAGGATACGGCTGATAACAGTTAAGACAGTGAAGCAATATTCTCACAGTGAATATTTTTAAAGAAAGATGTGCATTTGAATCAAATCTGAAAATACAGCCAAGCTTTTTGTCTGGTCTATTGAATTTGTTGGTTACTGTGTGTGCACTCTCTTCACCCTCTCTAAATCATACCTACACACACACACACATACACACACCACCCCCGTAACTTTATCCTTTGGAGTTGGAAGTGACAGTTCCATTTACCACATGGAGAGTGTGAAGAGCTGCAGTTGGACAGCCTTCAACCAATTCCATCTATTTTGACGAGCAGAATCAAGCGACGAGCCTCCCCGGGGATTTGCTTAGAAATAACCTTTCTTTTAAATGAATCTGAATTCAATTAGTAGAAAAACGTCATATTTAATGCTCACCAAATGAACTGTCAAAACCTCAGGGGACGCAAACTACATTTACACAGATTTATAGGACCAAAATGAAGATTAACCCGCACAGGCAAATTAAGGGTTTCATTCTAAACTGAAATTCATTATTATTCAATATTCAAAAACCTAAATGATTACATTGTCAAAAATGCTCCAATTTTGTAGACAAATGTTTTGAATAGCTAATACCTTGAATATTTCCCCAGCAGCACACACTCATATCTGACTGAGAGAGAAATGAGATTGAGATAACATGCAGCATTTTTCTTACCCAGTATCTATCCTGCCAATAATTATACAGGAGTCAAACTCTGTCAGTCCTCACTCCAACACACACACACACACACACACGAGGGGAGGTGCCCTCGAGGGGAAATTGGGCAAAAATGCAACACACAGCTGCAGTCACAGGCAATACAATACGAGCCAACAAAATAGTAGTGTTACATTAAGACCCAAAATACAAACCATAACCAACAATGTTACACTAAGATGTGAACGAGAGGAATGTTATTTAAAATGCACATGCCCTGTAGATATTGCACATGCCCTATGATGCAACGATTACATGCATCGTTCCCTTGTGGCGCGTCGGCTCCTAACACAAGAGACCTCCTCCACCAACTCACGAGACACTACAACCGTTAGAAACGAGTCGTTTGTTAAGAAGTGCTATGGAGGTGGGGAGGAAGGAAAGCTTGGAGCGGTTACTTTTACATCTGCTGGCTCTGTAGCGTCTGCCCGAAGGTAACCATTCGTATTCATGATGCAGAATATGTGACGGGTCCTTCAGAACTCTATGTGCCTTTCTGATTATAGTATTTTCGTAGATCGTTTGAAGGGACGCGTGGTCTTTCTTCCCCATCACCTTCATCGCAGTTTTCACCAGTTT
Source organism: Acanthochaenus luetkenii (assembly GCA_900312575.1). NCBI lineage: Eukaryota > Metazoa > Chordata > Actinopteri > Beryciformes > Stephanoberycidae > Acanthochaenus > Acanthochaenus luetkenii. The sequence continues at coordinate 20,569 of OMOT01052483.1, forward strand.
TTCAATTGTAGATCTAAACTGGACGGTAAGGGAGCCGAACCACGATGCCATGCCGTATCTAATCAGACTTTCCAGCACCAGCATTGTGAAATGTTACCATGATCTCGGTGCTCACACCAAACAGTCCGAGTCTGCGGAGAAAGTGTAGACGGCCCCTTGATGCATCACAGAGAGATCAGCACCTTTCAGGTCTGGGGTCGAAAATCATTTCCTTGGTTTGATTGGTATCAAGAATGAGGTGGTGACTGTCGCACCCGGTGCTGATCTCTCTGTGATGCATCAAGGGGCCGTCGACCCCACGCAGCACATTTAGTGTAATTGTATCATCTGAAAATTTGACCTGGCCCACCCAAGGTTTCTTCCTTTTCTTTCCCTAATCCGTTTTTCGGACGTTTTTCCTTGTTTGCATCGAGGGTCTAATGCCGGTGGTGCCGGGTAGTTCAGGCCTTTCAGAATAGGTAGGCTTGCTTTGTCCTGCCAAAAATTTATATTACGGTATATGTCTTATGCTCTATTCCCCTGTTTGTCTTGCAGTATTCCGTCATTCCTTTGATTGTTGTTCAGGTAGATCTAGTCTATTTTCTGTAAAGTCCTTTGAGACATGCTGTGATAAAGGGCGATATAAATAAATAAATGAAATGAACCACTCTAGAGCCTTCCCCGTTGAACCAACCCATTATCCTAAGTCTGTCAATAAGACTGATAGGCACAACAAACGACAGTTAGTCACCACTGCAAGGTCCCAGGTAAGAAGTAAGAAAAAAACAATGTAATCCACATCACCAACACCATCATCATTATGACATCATGACCATTACCAACATTTAGGAGGCCTAAGGCAGTAGGGACAAAGGACAACGTGTTTCTGTACAGATGGCCAGAGGGTAATACCGTAAACACAGAACATAAGGGATGGGTAGAGACAGAGATGATGACGTTTGTTTTATTTGCTATCTGTTCTGTGTCACTGCTACTGTCCACCTTCAATCTTCACTAGATTGTCCTTCTCTCTATGCCAAGATTACCGTACTAACAAGCTCACTCAATATATGCTCTATAAAATCAGGTCATCAGGGTCTTATCAACCTTTCATGCTAATTTCAGCGTATAATGCTTTGCGAAGGGTAGGCTAGCTTTGCTGTTTATACAGTTAGCTAATTATTGGTTCGCTAGCTAGACTTAGCGAACCTAGGAAAGAAAGAAAAGTAGCTTGCTAGCTAGTTTGTTATGAACAGACTACTTTGCTGATGCAGCTAAGCTAACTGAGCTGGTTACATTACATTACATTATGTCATTTAGCAGACGCTTTTGTCCAAAGAGACTTATTTAGTACATGGTTGACTTAGCTAGTGGGGAAAATGTGCTGAGTGCAAAAATGCTCTGATTGGCTGAAGGATTTGTTGGCTCCATCATAAAAATGTTGAGGCGTTAATGTCACCAGCACTATAAGTTAGGCAGTGTGAGGCAGGAAACTGTATTTTACATTGTGCAATTCATTGTATGTACAATTCTGTACTTTGATATAGTGTTATGGACCACGAGTAACTCAGAATCACTGTGATGTGGCAAGATTTGGAACACATTTCCCACCCCAACTGATTTTATGTTTATACTACATAAATAATAATAACCATATGTATAACTAACAGTGCGAGTATATTCAAGTTTATTATTCCTTATTTATCGAGAAAATCGTATGTTGGCATTTGGCATTCACTAAGAACATATGGTCATTTTAAGAATAACTGAATAAGACATAACCACACAAAAAAATCCCCAGAAGCCAAAGATCTCTCTGTGCATAATTAAAGTCATTTACCTTTAGTCTACCATTAGCTACAGCAGAAAGGTTCGGTGGTAAACCAGAGGATGACAGAGAATATATTTGTTATGTGCATTAGGAGGAAACTGTACCATTATATGATGGGGTGAGATTGGTACTGTGAAGAAAAATGACTTTGCTGAGAAATGCTTCAGAAAAGAGGGATTATTTTTGGCACACTATATCTATAAAGCCCATGTTGGCCCGGGCACCTTGAATGCATAATACCCAGATAAACAATATCAGTCATTCTACAAAGGGCATATACTCCCCAGTAATGACAGAATATGCTGCAGCCGGTGCATATCCTTCCCTATTCTAACTCTATATGTGGTTCTCTGTCTTGCCCGTGGGGAATGAACGAGTGAGGGAATTAGTGAGATGTGCCACGATGGGATAGACTTGTGCCTAATGAGTGTAGTCAATTAATCTTTGATTAAGTCAGTTAAGAGTCTCCCCTGTCAGTGTGGTGTGGACTCTCCCCGATGTGCACTTGCACGCGAATGAGTGGCATGAAAACACAACGCAGCCTACCTAACACACCTTCAACTGGAGCCTAAAAGCAAAAAAAAGGAGTGAAATGTTAGTTAAAAATACATGGATTGGCTTATGCGAGAGCCTGCATGTTTGCATACATTACTCTGCACCCTGAAGGGACTGCTGACAACCGAACGCTGCATGTAACATACAGCACAGCACAATGTAATTACACTTGACAAGCATACACCCATTGCAAATGATCAAATTTAACCAGATGCATCTTCAGCACGTTGGACAATAAATTGCCATATAAGCGTTCCAGCAGAGGTGATTGTGACAGATCACTTGTGATCTCCAAGCCTCGTTTGCTGTTATATGACAACGTGCCGGTAATCTGACCAACAACCACTTGATGAATCTTAGAAGAACAGCTTTCAGACATGAGCAGAATCTGCAGCGAATCAACGAAGGTCAAACTCGCTCTGCTTTTACAATAATATTGAGGGATTCAACCATGCTTTTCTGTAAATGATGTGTTTCAGTTCCCTGAGGGTTTGAGATTGCAGCTAAATAACCCTGGGTGCTCTAGTGTGAACTGAGATACATCCACCGCAGCCCATTTAACAACCTCTTTTATGATCAATTAACACTTGACTGCGAACAATAAATGGAAAAACAAGGCTAGATTTCCTGCAACAAACCACGGTTGTTACGTACATTACTCTCTCTGCGAGTTGGAAAGGGGTTAAATTCATGCCTTTCCAGGAACGCGTCATACATGTACAGTGTATGTGTGTGCGTGTGTCCCCTAGGGGCTCTGGAGGTCAGGGTGACGTGCATGGTGGCACTGTCCCTTGCTTTTTCTGTGTGACTCGGTACGGCACGCCATGCAGCCACAGGAACGCTGCTCC
>OMOT01052483.1:24072-34610 GCA_900312575.1 Acanthochaenus luetkenii
GGGAAGAAGAAGAAGAAGAAGAAGAAGAAGAAGAAGAAGAAGAAGAAGAAGAAGAAGAAGAAGAAGAAGAAGAAGAAGAAGAAGAAGAAGAAGAAGAAGAAGAAGAAAAAAAACAGGGGAAAATAAAAGAAAGACGTGAGGAAATAAATATGTGCAGTATTGGTGATTTACATGTTTCTAACTGGAATTGAAAATGTACCCACTCATTTATGTGATGAGTGACTTTCATAATGACCTATATGGGCCCGTGACCTCATTTTTAGATCGATATATGGGGTGGATGTTATTAAAAATCAGATATCGGCCAGTCAGTGTCATCCACCATATTATGGCTATGATGCAGTTTGATTGATGACATGTTTACTGGTTGTCTATGGGAAGACCTTAAAGGACATACATGTTCGCTATTTTGGATGTTAGACCCTATTTGCTGACCCTCTGCCATGCAACTGTCACGTAGAGACCATAATTTCACTGATCGGTTCAGTATTGGGCTTTCGACAGTTTTCCTACAGTCTCAAGAACATCGGGAAAAACTGTGATAAATGTGCTTTTACGAGACGGGAAGCTCGGGGTGTATTCTTACCGGTCTCAGTATGCTCTTCTGTGAAATGTAGGCTATCACAAACCGAATGTCGAGTCCCCTGAAATTCTCGGTCTAGCCTCGGCCGCAACTTCACATGGCTGCGCTCCTTCTTCAGCCTCTCTCTCTTCTTGCTCTCTTCTCATCTGTGTCCGAGTTCCGTGTCCGTGTATTCTGACTCGAACCGGTAGCCAGTGCCGTCAAAGTATCATATTTTGTTTTCGTAATCATTATAACTATCCATTGGCCAAGTTATTTGTCCTCGTAGTAGCCTACGTTGCTGCAGGTAAACAAACGCAGGCTGCTCACCTAGATAGTTTTATAAACAGCCGGCACTTCACGCTCCCCTCCCCCGACACATATTCCTCCGCGGAGCAGAGAAAACAAACCAGGGGAATACATATGTCCAAGCCAAGCACGTAAAACATTTCTGATTGCGATACATTTCACAGGAGAGCATACTGAGACCTGTAAGAATACACCCTGAGCTTCCCGTCTCGGAAAAGCACGTTTATCGTAGTTTTTCCAAAGCACTTAAGATTGCCCAATATACTTCTATTGTAGCCCAGTGAGAGCCTGCAGGAAAAATGTATAAAGCTCAATACTGAACCGATCAGTGAAATGATGGTCTCTATGTGTCAGGTTCATGGTAGAAAGTCCGCAAATAGAGTCTAAGGTCCAAAATAGCGAATTTATCCTTTATCCTCAATTGATCCAAATGCAACATTTTGACTGGATTCTACAGAAGTATGGATTAATATGTTATTATTATTATCGGCCTGATTTCAATGGATTTTCAGTTTTAGTGTCCTAATGGCCTAGTTGCTGCTTCAGAGGCTTTTCCACCCTGACAATTATAACATTCTGGGGGAAACACTTGTAATCTTCTGAAATTGTATTGGCATGAAAATAGTCACATTTTAAGATATTGAATATTTCCACAAAATACTGGCTATCAGTAGCTTCAATCCAAAAATATCGCTATCGGTATTTGACTTCAAAAATCGGTCAAAACCTGCTTGAAACCTGTTAAAAACCCATTGTATAATTTAAAAAGTGCTACGACATCATTTTGCAAATACGTGGTTTTCTTCCAACAACATGTGGAGGCACAAGTGGAGTCAGGGTGATGGCTGGACAGATATACCTTGACATCCTGATTGTCCCCCAGGCATAATCTGAGAGTCCAACCATGCGAGGGCAAAGTGGATAAGACAGCCCGCTAATATATTCCCCTCTCTGGAGTTTTCATCAGCAACGTATGACTCACATGAAATGGAATGAAGTGATTTCGTGTTCAACATGCATTATAGTTGAGCAGGAAATTTGACATGGCGTCTCCGAGGGGAGAAATTAAAGTATAATAAACGAAACACAAACTACACAGAATGCAGTACAGTAATATCCTTTAGTCAGTGTTTGTCATTCGCCTGGATCACTGGTGTCACTGGGCTTTGCTGAAGGCTGCTTCTGTACACATGTAATACTCTACACCGTAACAATCATGTGGTTTACTCATATTCAGGCTTAAAGCTGCACTGGGAAACTTTGCACAAATGGCAGCGAGGGGTAACTGTTTGAAAACGGTTTGAATTTCAATACCCAGAAATCCTGTAAACCGCACACAGCACGCTCATGTTTACCATATCATGTGATGCTTTATGCCAAAGGATACCAAAGAGACAAGAGAGGGAAAAATATCTAATGTTGGTGAGTACAGCTTTCTCTGGCTGCTCACTTCTGTTTAGGATTTCACTCTTAAATTTCGATTCACCACTTCCTGTGTGGAGAAGATTTCCTAACAGTGACCAGTGAATTTTGGCAAATAGGACGAACCTGAGGCGTCTCAATTGGTGGGGATGGGACGCTGTTTTCTGCTTTGATTTAGGCTGATAAGATGGGTGTATTTTCACATACAAATCATGCCTGGTGTCGCTATAAAGTAGTATTTTTCTTCAAACAAGTTAAATACATTTGAGATTCCAGAGCAGTTTCACATTTCAGGAATTTTCAGGAAACAAGTGTTCATACCTGGAAACAAGGCAGAATAAGGCAGATCACTCCACTAGTATCAAGAACATGTTGACTGTTGAAACAAGTTGATTTGCGCTGGAAACAAGTGAAATGTTCTGGACAATACACTAAATACAACTTCACACTATGTGTGTCTGCTATTAGAAAGCCAACTGGATCTTGTAAATTCGCCAATTGCACCTCAAGAGAAAACATTGATATAGACAACAGTTACTCCCACTGGTTTATTCCCAGCACTGCCAGACCCACAGAAATTATTTACTTTTAAAAATAGTCAGTAGTACACCATGCACCCTAACCCTAACCCTGTATCGTTTTTTAAAATATCCTAAAGTCTCTTTGTAAGTGTTTCTGAGTACATTTGTGTGTGTGTGTGTGCACGCGTGTGTGTTGGGGTGGGGGTGGCAGGAGAGTCACACTGTAGGCTGATGCATTTCCTCACTGCATATCATCTGTGAAATACGTAATGAGGTTCATGGAACATGCGGTCGGCTTTGGGGAAATTTAAGGTGGGCTGCGTTTCAGCCTCAGGAAATTACGAGGCAAAAATATTTTATTAATGTGCCATTAAAAATGGATTCGTGTTCATTACTTTCTCTGATAACTTTCATCCACTTTGTACGTCGAGAAAGAATTTCATTTCCACCAAGAAGAGGCATTAGTGGTTAGATGCAGTAGGAGCTATATATTCTCCAGAGATGGCTGAATCAGGACCGGAGCCATAAAATACTCTCTAATCACGATACTCTTATCTTAATTTGGAGTTTGGTGAAGCAAACAGCGTTAGAACAGCAGATAGAGAATCAGCTACTGATGCAGATATGCTTAGAAATATGAACAAGTACACAGAGGTTATATATCGCATGTTACATACAACTGCAGTTATTGTGAATAGATAAAACAACATGTTCCAATAGAGCGTATATCTTAGCATAAATATATGATCTGTATGGAAGATAAAGGGACATCACGGTTTCCTCTCTTTGCCACTAGCATACAGTGCTTACGAAGAGCTGCTAAGCTCCTTAAATCCGACAGTCATGGAAAAGAGCAATCACACATACTAGCTCTGCATAGCATGAACACATATGGGACTCGCAATGGACTGGGTGGGTTTCCTCCCAGATCCAGGAATTCCCGACGCCTGCCTTTTCTTTTCTCACTGTTCTTTTACGTTTGTTCTCTGCCCTCGCTTTGGCCTGGTGGGAGCGTTCACTGATGAGAAGGTATGAGCCTTAGCCCCAATCCTCAAAATATCCCTCCTCTTCTTCTCTCAGACTCAAGGCCAGAAATGAACCAACCCCCACACTTCCTGGCTTTGATGTTTTCCGGCCTGCAGGCTCAACTCCTCTTCTCTCCTCTTATCACACTGAGATGATCTGAGTCTATCTCTGGAAACCACACTTCTCCAGATCAAAAGGATACCTACACATGATGTATAATTTGGCCAATCGGGAGGCTACAACGTGAAACAGGATGAAAGTGTATTTAAACACCAACGATTGATCTTCCACTATCCCAACATGAAGGGCTTTATTCCAAAATGCTAAACATCCATTTGGAAAAAACGAAATGCTTCCTGAAATTCATTTTCCTAGTTTTTGCCATTGTGACGATTGATTGTGTTCAAAATTGCATCACTTACTTCACTGCTGAGCTTGACATACACAGCCAGTAGCTACTTTCCTTGTAAACGAATTGGCAACACTGTTGACATAGCTTCAGTTTGCTGGGAGCGCTGTTGTCCAACACACACACACACACACACACACACACACACACACACACACACACACACACACACACACACACACACACACACACACACACACACACACGGACAAAGGAAGCTCCAACACCCAGAAAGCGAATAAAACTCATCCTTTCAACACAATCAAACTCACACTGCAATTACACATAACTTTAAAAACAGTAACTGTGATAGAATGATAAAATGTCAGTTGTAATAGACCTTTTGATACTTTGTTTTCGCAAGAAGCGGAAGAACGGGCTTTCCTTGCTACTTGGTTTAGTCGGAACGTGTATGTTGGAACACCCACGTCCAAAATAATTTGTATTTCTGAATTTAAAATCAATCATGAACTAACTACAGACGATATTTCACATTTTTCGTAAGTACAGTTGATTGTATTGGTGTGAATATAACCGATCATTTTTATTTTTAATACCTTGGACTGCTGGATGGTGGATGTGCTGTTATATTTACTGCTTGTGTTGACACACTTCTGCAATGGGTTTTCCCTGTCGGCAGTTTGTATTTACAGAAATTTCTATATGACTTGAACGCAGCATCAGTACTTCAATGGTCTTGCCAACTTGCTAGTTAAAAGAACATATCTAGTATATCCAATATATGCAACTTTCAGTCGATGGATAATCTGAATAGAATGTAGGCAGGTCCCATTGCAGTTATTATTACTGTCATTGTGTTGAAAGGAATGTTTTTATCATTTTTTGGGTTCAACTGTTGGAGATTACATTGGCCCTGTGTGTGTGTGTGTGTTGGAGCGCAGCTCTCCTGGCGCACCGGAGGTAAGTAAAACCTCAATCGTCATGATGGCAAAAATTAGGAAAATAGGGCCCAGGTTGAAAATAACGGAAATTATCCTTGAAGATGACTTCAAACTTTAATCGTAAGCCATAATGTGCTGTACTTTCATGCAAGTAATCATTTCATGTCAATTCAATTGGTGCACAATCAGTTTTGCGATGAAATTATTCTATTCATTCATATATTGTACAGAGGAGTCTGTTGTCTGTCCCAGATCCATCCTTGCAGTCTTATTCTCCGCTATTATGAGTAATGGCTCAGGTTAAAAAGTGTCTCTGGCACGCCTCCTTCACACTATACGCCTCCTTGTGCAAAAAACTATCTATCTTAGCGGATCAGGACACAAAGTCCAAACACCCCTGGAACATTTCACTGGAAAAAGTGTATTATTAAAGATGAAGGGGTAGAGAAACGACAGCGACTGTTGGTCTCTGGGAATGCATACTGACAGGTTGGGAGAAGGAGGGTTAGGCATTTACATCACTGAAAATGATTGAGTCTCTTTAATGAGGAACCTAGACACTATAACTTCAATGTATGGGTTTATTTAACCGATAATATGAATAAAGAGGGAAACATACAGAGGACTCAACCTCCTACCATGACCAACTATAGGTCACAGCACCTTACATTTCTTTCCCACCATTTTCCTTTGGGGTGAGATGATTTTGGGACTTCTTCTCGCTGTGTTGAGTTTTGATCATTTGCACGTGCAAATAAATGAAACACAAACAGAAAAGAAATGAAAACTGCATGTAGTTGCAAGTGTCTTTTATTCTCTCAGACACAATAGAGCACATAACCCAGAGCACAAGGGGACTAGGGGTGTATGAGAGGTGGACGTCCTCTCACGAAGGAGCGAGACTTGATCCAAAGCAACTTTTGGATAGAAATGTTATCACTCGGGCTGAGCAAAGCCATTCAGTGGAGTTTTTTTTAGAGTTGCATTAACAAATCGTACGTGCACATCTTATTTGCAATAGTAAAAACACATTTCTATAAATTACTGTATTGTTGCCAGTGGCGTCTCTCACAAGGCTTGCGGCTCTGACATCAGTCTGTTTTCAATCCATGATGTTTTTGGGTGATGATTTTTTTTATTTTTTTTGGCTTCATGTTGGTGATGATTTTCATTGTCTCTCTCTACAGCACAAATCTCCAGCTCTGTGTTGAAGTAATTTCAGCTGTCAATAAACCGTTGATCGAAGAAAAGAAAATAGAGAGGAAGGAATTGAGCAGGTGGAACACCTCAAGATCAGGTGTATATTACCACAAAAGTACCTTAAACATATGAATCAACGCTACATTTGGATCAAAATAAATAATGCGGGTGACATAGCACTGAACAGTAGAATAAATCACTTATACTGTATACAGATACCAATTACAAATTAATTTGATCGACAATCCACAGTAATATAGTAATTTATAATAGAGCGTTTGCCACAGTTTCTCCTTTACAACACTGGTTGTTAAGTCAACATCTTTAATTTCCTAGTATGACATGTCAGAAAGAAGAATGCTACATTAGCTTTGAACAACATATATATAAAGCTGAATTACCCTTTGATACACTCCACAATAGCAATATTCTTTTGTGAAACCATTACGGTTATGGTTCAGTCTGTCATACTTTAACTACCAACACATTCTACAAGGCCGTATAGTGGAATGGATTCAGTACATGTGAATGCTCAACTCTCAACAGCAGTGTTAAATGTTGCCAAAGCAACCGATTGCACCTCCCTGAGATGAAGACCATATTTAAATGAAAGCATCGTAACCAGAGAAAACAATCTAAGCCTATAATACTGACAATTTATGTAGGCTGCATATACACAGCAAAAGAAAATCCTGTTTTTAACCGTTTGTTAGAAATCTTCTCTTCTCATAGCCGTTTAAACAGGGAGAAGTCGGGCTCCATGTACTTCCTTCCTGGTTAGAAGATCAGACCTGCACAGCAAAGGTTTAAAAATGTCATATATTAATTCTGCTGGTCTCCTTAAAGCACTACCAGACCCACAGAAAGAAATAATGTACTATTCAATAGAGCCAGTAGAACACAATACCATCACAAGATACAGTAAGAGTCCAACCTGTCTCATTATTGCCATTAACCCCTTTAAGACAAGAGGGGATTTGGCTCCACTGCAAGGATGTATGCACTAAACGCATTACTATTAAGTTATATTGTGTATACTATATCTGAGGGCAAAAGAGAATGATTTACTGATTTAAGCTCACAAATGCTAAATGACATATATATTTTTCCTCTTATCTTCAAATAAATATGTTCTATTTAATAACAAACTATAGAATACATAAAGAAAAAAAACACAAATATCCTGAAGTCAAAATTCAACTTACAGTACAGTCTTCCTCTCTCTTATCCTCTTATGGAAAATAAAGTACAATTTAGTCCATGCATTTTTAGAGAGGCTGCCATGTGTCGTATCCACTTTAATGCTCTCAGATTGACATCTGATAAAAAAAATAAAAAAAAACAGTACGCAATTGCTGTGGAATGTCAAAGGTCAATGTTTTAATAGTGGCCAGCAATGTCGATAAACTCTGTCTAAGCTGTACTGTACGTCGACAGGTGAGAGAGTCGATGCAGTGCTAGAGTGTTTTAAAAAAATCTCCTTCTTTAGTTCCTTGCCAGGGCGGCCGAAGACAGACAGTGAAAGACAGAAGAGAGAGAAACAGAAATGATGTGGAGGAGACAGAAAGCAGGGCAGAGGCAGAAGAAGCAGGGCAAGCTGACCACAGCTTGTCTGACATCAATCCAATGGTTGGTTTTCATCCTTATCCAACGTTCACTGGACACATATCTGATTCTTCAGGCTGTCGAGGAGAGAGAGAGGAGGGGGTTAGGGTTATCAGTGGTACCATCTCAATAAGACATGCAGGGCTCTTTTTGGTGTGACGGGGCTTTGCACTGGCAAAGTAGCATGTGCCCGTTTGGTATTTTGGTGAGTTGCCGTGAACTTGACTGCAGCTTTTAGACCAGGGAACACGAAAATTCTACATTAAAACCCAAGATAATAATAATAACAATAATAATGAAAACTGCGAGCAGCATTTCCGGGGGCCAAGCATGTGGTGCATCAAGCAGAATACTTTGCACGCAGGTACATTGAAAAAGGTGAATGTTGAATTGTTGAAGATTTGATTCAATGTCATGTTTTACGTAATGTAATCTATTCCACTTTGATCTGTGGTACTGTGTCTGAACCAGCAGGGTCTATTAAGTGATAACATTAAGATGTCTGTTGGCATGAATGGTTCCCAGTCTCTCATCTTGGTTGGTGTAGCTTCCCGTCATTAATTACATTTTAATACCTAGATGAGGAATTATGATGAGTATCCCCAACTCACACATTACAGCGACTCCAGTGGAACGGTGTTTGATCCAAAGACGGGTAAGACTTTCCCAGAGAGGAAGGCAACCTAAGGCGGGACATATCGCCTCTTGGAGTCTAAAGATTGTTGTGATGCCTTTGCAATTATAAGACAGAGGGGATTGTAAGATTATCAGTGATGCATTAAATGAGACGAACTCATTTTACAGGTGATGAGAACCATTTAGGCCATTCGGAAGTTATGCTCCTTTTTGTGATTGTCCACAAAATTGGGCCAACTTACAACTGATTAACTTTCCACGGCCGCTGGAAATCCTAAAATGTATTACAAGTATACACATCAGTAATACATTGATAGCATAACCAACATGGGAGCAATGTAGCCTACAGCAGCCGGTTTTATCCCTCAGTCACAGGATTAAAAAAATCGTCCTGTGTACTATGTATGCAATGCTTGACTTCATGGAGGCTTTGCTTCTCATGTGCTCAACAAAGCAACAACAAGTTCTCTTAAGCCACTTGGAAAAGGACGCGATCTAATCCCCGTTGTGGTGTGATTGAAGAGGTGAGTAGAGGCATTTTGCATGGCTGTCCAGCAGCTGGGACCAACATATGGCCTCGTCTTATTGGTTTATAGGCCTCTGTCCTCATCTCTCTTCAGCTGACTGAAATGATACACTCACAGGCGCAATCATTCAAACCACTGACAACTGACACCTTCCTGTCTTACAGACCGAACATACTCTACACCAAATGCGCTTATGCTTTAATAGCACAAATGGAAATAAATGGAGAGGAAACCTGCCATGTGCCCCCACGGGGATACGCAGTGACAAACGTAAGCGGTAAGGAAACATTACAGATTGACTGTTAGCGTTGTTTTTCTTGCGTTATTTTTTACTGCACATAATCGATGCCGGTTCATCCGTCATCGCGGTGAGAATTGCATGTTGTCTTCAGGTGAACTAAGCGGAGTAATCACAGTCTGTTGTGTAAAATGAGCATCCCACTGTGTTTGTCCCAGGAGGACAGAATGGCAAATACTGAGGCAGGGCAAACTGTGTCACGTTCAGAGCTTAATGTATAGCTGCAGCCCTCTTCATATGTGCATGCATGAATACAAGCACACACGGATGCATATGCATACACACACACACACACAGACACACAGACACAGACACATACACACACACACACACACAGACACACGCACACACACACACACACAGACACACAAACACACACACAAACACGTTTGTCTTACTATATTTGTAAAGACCTTCCATTTACTATATTCATCCTCTAACCCAGGGGTCGGGAACCTATGGCTCGCGAGCCAGATATGGCTCTTTTGATGACTGCATGTGGCTCTCAGATAAATCTTAGCTTACACTGCTTAACACGATAAGTAACAAATATTTCCGCTGGAAAAAAATAACGTTCAAAATATAAAAACATTCTCATGCATTTTAATCCGTTTTCCACCTGTTCAAGGTTGCGGGTGGCTCAGCCAATCCCAGCTGTCCTTCAGGGTACAGGGAAGCCCTCTATTTTTATTGACTAACGCGGTAGCCAATACGGGTCACTGTCAGGTCAAGTTAGTTCATGCAGCGCAAACCCTTTTGACGAAGAAGATGGCGAAAAGAAAGAAAGATGAGGACTACCGTACATTTCTGGACGAATGGACAGAGGAATTCGCCTTTGTAGAGAGAGCAGGTTCTGCGGTGTGTCTAATATGCAATGATAAAATATAATCGATGAAACGGTCAAATATAAAGCAGCACTTCGATACACGCCATGCTACATTTGCATTGAAATATCCAGCGGGGGACAGCAGGAGGAAAGCATGCCAAGAGCTACTGTGCAGAGTACAAGCTAGTCAGCAGCAACTCCGTGTATGGACCCGACAAGGTGACTGGAATTCGGCTAGCTTTGCTGCTTCTTTAGCAATAGTGAGGAACGGAAAGCCATTCACAGATGGCGAGTA
>OMOT01052487.1:0-22690 GCA_900312575.1 Acanthochaenus luetkenii
CCCGCGACATGCCCCGCGACATGCCCCCCGACTGCCCAGTGCCGGATCTGAAAAACAACGGTGTCTAGCACAACGAACAGAAGGTTAATCCCGCTGATTACTTCACATTCCGACGGGAAACGGTACAAACGCCACAGCAAAGCCGAGGTCCTTGTGGGATGACGCTACTACAGGAGATGGAAAACACCGCCGAGTACGACTCTGACGTCACTATAAACTCACAGTAATAATAATAAAAACAAGCTCTTCCTTTTCCTCTACAGTCGAGGTCTCACTTCGACCGAGGCCGTTCCGGAAACCACATCGAAGGGCAATGAAGCGCGACGAGACAGGCGACTTACCCGCAGGACCTGGAAGACCCCGAGTTAAGTGGCACATCAGAAGGACGCCAAACAAATACATCGCCTGTTCGACCCAACAACGTCCAACCTGCACCGTCGATGACGCTAGAGCGCTTTATATAAGTAGCCGAGATAGATCGAAGCCATTCAGCTTTAACCCACCAACACGGACTGATAAGCCCCAAGGCTCCACGGCGCAAACACAACGCCAGATATGAGACCAGCCTCCAATCCGTTTTTAATAACTCCCATTGTGTTTTCTTTATAAAAAAACACGCACATCCGCTTCGCGTCTGATTGGTTCGTGTACGCTTGGCACGTGGACTGGGAGGTCTTTAGCCACAAGCCTGTCAGAGACCAATATCGCATTATGATTAAAGACCACCGTCATAAGATACAACAGTATCAACAGAAATGTTCCTGTAAGCGTTTAGTTTGTCTGAGGCACTCAATAATGATAATACTGTTTCTCATGACCTTGTCTTTACTGTATGTTCTCATTCATATGTTTTGGCACACTATTTAATGTTCTTCTAATATCCCTATGTAGACTTATAGTGTGTCTGTAGTACTCAATAGTGCCTTTATGAGGATCTTATCGTACATTATGGTATTTTTCAAATCACATATGGTATCCCTATATTAATATGTCCAAAGGGAATTACAGTTTTGGTGTAATGTTTATCTTTTTATTTTATTTTATATGTATTGTAGGATAACTAGTTCTTTACAAGACCAACCTACAAAGGCCCGTTTATGTTTTTTGTAAGTTTTAACTCCAAGTTTCACTGCTGACTGGCTAGTCAATGATTCTGTGCTATGTGGCACGCAAATAATATTTAGCCAAATTAGTTAAACATGATTGCTGCAGCATGTTGCGTCAGTTGTTTCAAAGCGTATCTAACAACTTGGGCTTACATCAAATCCTTCTCTCCTACTGTTTACTTGATTGTGGAAGCCTGTGGTTTACCGGTCTGATAATGTAGAATGTTTTGTTCCCATCTGTCCCTCAGTGACATTCAAGTTCGGATGAATGCAGTGTTCTTTTGTGTGTCTTTCTCTGATGCTTTAATAGCGTACAACGTTGCGTCAGTCCGTGTTATCAGGAAAAATGAGGAATGGGGGGGAAATGGGAGCGTGACTAAGGATGAGATATTGCGAGCTAGCACTATACTGTATGTACAAGTCTGTGTGTGTGCGCGTGAGATGAGTTACATTCTCTGACATGATTTATTTGGTCATGGAAACCAAGGAACCACCCATACTAGAAGCACATGCATTCATGTACAGGCCTACTAAGGTGCTTTGATTGAAAGTCACCCCCAAATGTTATGTCATGTTATGACTAAAGGATATTGATTTGGGTGTAAAGCTTGGTGTCAAAAAGATCACCAGACCATAAATGGCTCAATCTCACGTAGGGCATACCTTTTACCTAGAAGGTACAAGACAGACAGGAAGTGATTTTATAAACAGTTTTCGACAAGGGTGAGGCGGTGCAGGGGACTTAAAGAGGGGAGACTGTGAGTTAGGCTGTTTATGTTTCACACAATATACAGCCTACCTTTTGTGATATACTGGTATTAGTTGAATGTTTCTTCCATCTTTTGCAAACTGGCAAGTTTGAGGTGGCTGGAGAGCTGCCAGATTCTCCCCCAGTGTGAAGTTGGGGCTTACAAAGTGAAGTCAATCAATAAGCAGAACTTCCCGATATCAATAACGTTTGATTATGATACCAGTCGTTTCCAGCACGTCTGACTGTTCCCTGTGTCTTATAGCGCCCCCTTGTGCCCGATAAAGAGCTTGCCATGTGTGCCTCCACCGGATTGGCTGAGCGGTTGTCAGGACTGTTTACAGGAAATATGTCTTCCCTGTCTGTTGAAGAGCTTCACGAAATGGAAGGTGAGTAAATAAATAAATATGCAGCTGTGTCGTGATTGTATTAGTTAGTTGAACTGATATTTATATAAATAAACATCTATACATCAATTTGAGCACATCAGGTGATCACCTCAAAATGATTAGTTACTCCTAGTTACTGGCCAGACCTTCATCCATGGCTCGCTAGCTAATATGCTAATAACGAGCCTCGTTAGCTAGCGGTAACGTTATACATTTAGCCAACGCGTTGTCACACACTGTATTGCTAATCAATAGCTATTTTCAGTAACCTAGTCCAATGATTGGACATTGCATTTTGGTTTAACGTACCTTGTCCGTCCTTATTACGTGTGTTTCCGTTTTTAGTAACCGTGCCTACGTAATCTATGTCTAGCCAGCTACGTAGCTAACATCATGTTAGCAATGTTTAGCTTGTATTGTCGATGTAGCTAACGTTAACGAGCTAGCAAGTTATCGCGGGCATGATTAAGAGGAGTTGCTCGGATCCCAATCGAGAGTAAGTTTGATTCAGTGCTAGATATATCTTGTTGTATTTCTAGTTCCGTATACATGTCTCTTGCAATAGGGAGCCGAAGCGGAAGTTTAGGCCGAAGCCTTCCCGTGGTTGACTAGCGGCTAACTGGCTAGTGTGATTTTCCATTGACCGCAAAGTAGTAATGTTATATCTTCTGCAACTAACTTATACAAAGCAACGAATGGTGTTGAGATTCACCTCTCGACACACTGCATATCATACGCCTTTAGACGATTTGCACGGTTCTGTACAGCAAATACTTTGTAACGTTGGAGAACTACAGCATGTAGCATGCACCAACTGTTGATGGCGGGAGTGGACGCTGTTGCGCATGGGTAGGTTTTCACCGCTTGAGATGCAAATTGGTACTTCACTAATGTATGCGTTCAGGCTCACGATATCTACCGATCATTTTTCACAGTAGCCAGTGAAGCTGTAGCTACTGTAGCTTGTCCCCTTTGCAGGAGATGGGACATTCCAACTGTCTAAAAGCCTGCTGGGTAATGTAGTTCGGTAACTAATTTTGTCATTCATGTGAGTAATATTGAATTGATTTTTGTGAAATTAAGCCAAGCGAGATGTATTGATGCTTCTTATAACATTTAAAAAAGGAATCGATACGAAATGAGTAGTATGTGAGATACCACAGTATGGATCCGCCCACCCCTACCCTAGGATCATGGTTGCACAGAGCAGAGACATGACCTGCTAGCCATTGTTGTTTGATCTCCTTTGAACTCCTCCTCCTCCTCACATACTACTGACAGGCATTTACCATGTACCTATTGTGTTGTCCGCCCATCTCTGTCCCAATCCAGCACTGAAATCCTGGTCCACTCATTTGTCACACCCCGGATCGATTACTGTAATGCTCTCCTACCTGGTCTTCCCGCCAAACTCCTCAACAGACTGCAAATAATTCAGAACTATGCTGCCCGGATCATCACCCGCACCAAGTCATCCGACCACATCACCCCCGTTCTCATTCAACTACACTGGCTCCATGTGCACTACCGGATCGATTACAAAAACCTTCTACTCGCCTTCAAAGCCCTCCATAATCTAGCCCCCATCTACATCACTGACCTCCAGGAGTACACTCCCTCTCGCACCCTCCGCTCATCCTCTGTTGGACTTCTAACCATCCCCAACTCACGCCTCAGCACCATGGGTGCTCGAGCTTTCAGTTGCTTGGCTCCCAGGCGCTGGAACTCCCTGCCCCCTCACATCTGACAGTCTGATTCCATAACAACATTCAAAACCCACCTGTTCAATTTGGCATACTTTTATTTTTTGAAGATCACTGTTTTTCTAAATTTGACTGTCTTGTTTTATGCCTTGGGTGTCTTGAAAGGCGCCTCCAAATAAAATGTATTATTATTATTTAACTTGGTGACCCTCCAGCAGAGGATGATTGCTGCACATGGCCTTTTCTGACTCTTCCATAGGGTAGCTCGGGCTAGGCCTAGTCTACGCATCCTATTGACTATAATCTGACATGCATGTGTTGATTAAGCTTATCAGATAATAGCTGCACATATATATGGTGAAATGAACCATCCCTTCTCGTTGTCTGCTGTCTGTAGTGGACCGGAGGGGTGAGTCTGAGGAGTCTGGTGATGATGAGACCCGGAGGAAGAGTATCAATGGCGAGGCGGACCCCAATCAGCCCACTACCACAAGTAAATGATCACAGCTCCAGTCGGGCTGTCAGCTGTACTAAGACTTTTACATCAATAACAATCAGAAGTGCAAGACATAGCCTTAGTTTGCAGCTATCTATGACAGTGTTACATAACCATCACTGGGTCTTTTTTACAATTCACAAGTGGGAGTGAAAATATTTGTTACCACAAAACGTTTCAGGCAGATACCGCCTCTGTTGTTTTGAAATGTTCACAATTGTTTGTACCTAGATAATTAGGGATGAAGTAGGTAATGGCAGAATTAGTTCATCTGATGTATTCCTACTCTCATTTTAGGTAAAGAAGAGTCTCCTGTTGATATGGACACCATAACCCTGGACCCAGAGGAAGAGGTGAGATGATGGTCTTCAGACCATTGCTGTTTGCCTCCTCCCGCAATCACAAAGCTGGACCCATGTTTTAGTGGGATAATATCCCACTAAAACATGGGTCCAGCTTTGAGATATGTCAACTTAAACTGCCTGTTGTGTTTCTAGGATGTTGATCTTGTTCACTGTCGTATTGGAAAGATTGAAGGATTGGAGGTGCTTCAGAAAGCTAAAGTAAGTAACTGGTTATAACCTATTTTGTGGCACTATACCTGCCACTCTGTCTTTCTCTGTCAATGACTGGTGCAGTAATGGAAGTTAGAATTTGCTTTTGAACCGTGTTTTTATTTTCTTAGTTAATCAATCATATCTGAAGAAAAAAGATGTTTGTTGTATGATAAAATGGAGCCACTGATATTTGATTGTGTCAATTGATTGTTTTCTTCTTATCTGTGTTTATGCAGACACTCTCCTTGCGACAGAATCTCATCAAAAAGATAGAGAACCTTGACAGTCTGAGCTCACTGCGGGAACTGGATCTCTATGACAATCAGATCCGCAAACTGGAGAACCTGCAGGACCTCACAAAATTAGAGTGAGATATGGCAGATTCGGATGGGACTAAAATTACAGACATGCTCCGCCAATGACCACATGACCCCACTTCCCCCTGTGAAATGAATCCCCAACCTATAGGGCTAAAAACATGTAGTCTACCTCATCATATCGTCACAATTTTTACTGGTTCCCTCACAGTTCTGAGAAAGGGATGTTGGGGTGTAGAAATGCATTCAGTTGTATTTTTCTATGGTTGACATTTTAGGGCATAGAAACATCTTCTCAATTACCATTTACCCTAATCAACACATTTGTTTGACTGATTAACAGGCAGCTGGATGTGTCCTTCAACATCCTAAGGAAGGTGGAGGGTCTGGAGTGCTTGACTCGGCTGAAGAAACTCTTTCTGCTTCACAACAAAATAAGCTGCATTGCCAACCTGGAACGCCTCACAGGCCTGGAGATGCTGGAGCTGGGCTCCAACCGCATCCGGGTGAGACGGAAAGGCCAGTGAGCAATGTTCTGTTGAAAATCAGATATCACACAAATTAAAACAATTCCATTGCAACATTGTGGAGTAAGAAAAATAATAAAGTAAAAGATACTTCTGAAAGGGTAATTTCATTATTTTGATGTACTGTATGTCTGCGTGTCTGTCTTCATTTTGTTGTGTTCACAGGTAATGGAGAACTTGGATACGCTCACCTCTTTGAAAAGTTTGTTCCTTGGCACCAATAAGATAACTCAGCTTCAGCATCTAGAGGGTTTGCACAACCTGACTGTTCTAAGCATTCAGGTAGTCTCACACAAATGCTCTTCAACACTTGCGGGAGTGGTAATAAGAAAAATGAACATTTTATATTTTGAGACTTTACTTAATGATTTGAAATGGATGACTGTGTTTGTGTGTGTATTTATCTCCAGAGTAACCGGATTACTAAAATTGAGGGTCTTCAGAGCCTCGTCAACCTGAGAGAGCTCTATCTGAGCCACAATGGCATTGAGGTCATTGAGGGCTTAGAGAACAATGTGAGTTATAGATATACAACCGTCCGTTTCTGAAAGGGCTGGATGCGACAATGTGTACTAGCGTTGCAAAACATAACAACAAAGTTTGTCGCTATATGCCAAAATAGCATGTCGCCACTTGTTTTCCCTTACAGAAAAAGCTCACAACTCTGGACATTGCAGCCAATCGAGTAAAGAGAATTGAAAACATCAGCCATCTGACAGAGCTACAGGAGTTCTGGGTAAGGATATAAGTCAAATATGTGGAGTGGAATGGGGCTATTATTTGATGCACTTCAATAAAATGTATCTTTAATATGCTACCTTCTGATAGGTGTGCCTAAAATATGTATCTGGGCTACATAAGACAAAACTAATTCTGTCCTCATTTCCTGTGCGATCTCACTCTCTCCTCAGATGAACGATAATCAGATAGATAACTGGTCGGATCTCGATGAGTTGAAGAATGCTAAAACTCTGGAGACGGTCTATCTTGAGAGGAACCCGCTACAGAAGGACCCTCAGTACCGGCGAAAGATAATGCTGGCACTGCCCAGCGTACGGCAGATTGATGCTACCTTCATCCGCTTCTGAGCCGCAGTCTCACATTTACAGTGCCACAGTGTTCTCCCTTACCACCCTGCCTGCCCTACCCACGCCACGGACCTCATTTTGAAACATATTGGCCTCAGACACTTGCCTATGCGCACCCCATATTCGCTCGTGCAGAAATATACATGCACACATTCCGACATTAAATTCACCCATGGCTCACTCAATTAACACGCAAACATACGCGCACTTGTGTATGCACTATTGTACAACTTGATCTATGCTATTGTGTGAAAGCTTATTAATTTATTAGGCTGGATGTGAACGGTGAAAACAAGATATCAATCTTTTTTGGTCTTACTCCCATTTGTTCATTTTTCCTCCTGCCCTTATTATTGTTATTGTTTTATTTTTATATATATGTTTTTTTGCATGTGGGGTACAGTATGGGATGAAGGCTTATTCTGTCCTCATCCTTGTAATGCCCATCAGAAAAATAATTATTTATCACGTTATCGTTGGAAGTTGCACTGCAATCTTGTGAGAGAAAAGGGTGTCATTCTCACTACTTGAGCGGTTTTGCGAGTACTAACCCTTTGTTTTGACAGGATGAGACTGGTCTCGTATGGTACAAACCAGGTACCAGGCATGTGGATAAAGCTGCTACAAAATATGAGTACTGACGTCCTAAACCTTAAGATGATTTAAAGGGAAATCCATTCCAAAACAGAATTTGTGTTAATCCTTGGGATGTTATATCTTTTCACACTTAATCTCAACTCACTTTCTGCTTCAAAATAATGTACTGAACCAGGTAACAAGCATCGCAGTCATAGAAATATCTCAAATGAAGCTTCAAATGCCATATTGATGCCTTACAGTTAATTTCATTTTAAAGCAGTTCAGTGAAGTGTGGCATAGATATAGTGGTCTAAGGAAATTATATCCTTTATGGCAAAAACAGACAAATAACCGTTATTTAATCTATTTCTGATGTGGGGCAAATTTTGCTGTACTGCAGGCTTGACTAGCTCATCAACAGATATATCATACAGGATATAGGCCCATTTTCTGGTTGACAACAGTGATCACTACAATGAAATAAAGCTAATGTGAATGTAAAATCAGTTGATGTGCCCCTGAAGTTAGTCTCCATGTCATAGTCAGTGAAGCAGCGCCAGAGTTTCTTCTCTTGATGACATTACCGATTAGAGCCTTGGTTCTCTGGAATCTAACTTTAGGAGACAGTTCGTTTTCACAAATATTAATTGAACTTCTGCGATCATAACAGAGTAACATGTTGAAGCAAATATTTTCATTAAGGGGTGAACTGGTCTCATAGGCATTGCTAACTACTGTTCTAAGATACTTCATGCTGTAGGCAGGGACATGTTATGTCCCTTTTTTCTATTTTTAACTCATTTTGAAGAAATGCAATGATCAGATGTATTAAGGCTACTGCACTACAGTGACATCTTCTGTAGTCTATAATTGGCCTTCATACTAATTTCGCTTAAATAGGAGTTTTGTTGGTGTATACTTGTTGGCCACGTTTGCCATAGGATTTATTAGTTCATCAAATACTGAGATGACCACATGGAAAATCAGATTTATCCATCCATGTGTTATCTTGTATATAATGCTTGAGTGCACTTGATTTACTCCCTGTTGCAATTAAAGAGATGCACATTTTATACAAGACTCAATTTCTGCCTCAGGACTAAAAGGCTGGATACAATTTAGTGGCATCAAATCACTGCTTTCCACAGAGTAGAATGCACTTGCAGTGTGTTGCATGGTGGGAGAAGAAAGGTGCTCATATAAGTAGTTGGTTTTGTGTGCAATACAAGACACTGACCATTACCACCTCATAACTTGCATATGCACTTCGTGTGCCTTTGAAACCATGAAGTGGCCTGAGGTCCTATTACTCAGTTTGCTATTGGAGGCAAGAACATAACAATATAACATTTTAAGATTCAGTTCTGGTTCTGTATGTATCTCAGAATAGGAGTCTGAGATCTTACCATTTGCTGTTTGTCACAAGTCCTGTTTTAAACCTAATGGTTTACATGTTAAAGTGACCTAGACCATGACTCATCTGTAGGTTTATGAATATGGCCCCAGGAGATTGTCTTTCAATTCAAATCCTCCGGTAGAGCAAAGCTCACATTACATTATATATCCAAAAAACAAGTACATAAATAGCACCACTGTAAGCTAAGTTAAAACCTGTGAATGTTTTCGTCCCTAGACTCTAATTTTTGCTTTCACATGTTTAAAAAAAAAACGGTTTTTGAACTGAATGTATTGTACAAATTGGCGGGTAGCGCTGTCGCCTCTCAGCGAGAAGGTCGTGGGTTCAAATCTCTGCCCAGGTCCTTTCTGTGTGGAGTTTGCACGTTGTCCCACCCGTGTTCGCATGGGTTTCCTCCCACAGTCCAAAGACGCAAAGTCTCAAAGGGCTTTACATTGAAACACGCCTGTATAAAAGGGATATATAAATAAATCGTGATTGATACAAATAACAATAAAATCACACCACTTCAAATTCAAAGTGTATGCAGTTATAATATAAGGTTTGCAAGTCATATTAGTATTGGAATGGGTATATAGAGTATATTACTCTAAAACCGAACACAATAATGATACTCATCTTGCTCATCCTCCAGGGTAAACTACATAACCCATACTGCAACACAAGTCGCAAAGAGCCTCGCGCCACGAAAGGACGGCGAAACGCATGCGCAGCATTTTGTGTTGTTGTTTGTGGCGGTAAGATGGCGGCGCTCGGAGACGCATCAGCTCCGGGGGCGAATGGGTTAATACAACAATTCATAGCAATAACAGGTAAAGGAAACGTTTTATTTCGCTTTTCGATCCATAAAGTCGACATGAGTTATCCTAGAAAAATAGCTTCGTCGCTCAAGCACCTCGGAATTCCCTACGCAGGAAACAAAATGGGCATTAAGTCTTGCACTGCCCCCCTGCCCTGTCAATGCTTTTGCAGAGGGAAAAGAACAGCAGCCAGTTACGGCCGTTAACTAATGTGTGTAGCTAGCTGGTAAACTGTCAAGTACAATACTCTGAGAAAGGCTCGTGAAAGCACGAGGCTCAAACGTTAGCTCTCACACTCACTAATAACAATATGATTGGGTTGTGGTGTTGATGGCGGCGAGATAACGTTAGCATGGGCTTGCTGGTCTTGTCTTTTTGTAGTGCTCGCTTGTGGAATGGACGTCGGGTGTGCAACATTTTTTCCTCCACCGTCAGTTAGGCTTGTAGCTAACGTTAGCTCTCCAGGCTCCGCCTTTATGCTACTGGTGGCTGGCTGAAACGTTGCTCGGTTTCGCGCGACGTGGTCTCACTCGAGCGTAGTCTTTTCCCGTCACCGACGTGTTAAAAGTTGTTTGACAGTTTAGCCGCTTTCACGTTGTGAGCAGCGGTTCGATATTACGTTATTTAACGGGGAGAGACGAGTCGGCTCGGGGCTGCTTGCGGAGAGGGTTGGAACGTGAAACGGACATGCGCAGTGCACACGGGGAAGTCTGATCGTACCCGAGCGTTACTCTCAAGTTCAAGTTAATTTATTGATATTGTCCTTTTGTCACAAGCATGTCTCAAAGGACTTTACATAGAATGAGCCAAACTAGATCATTATATATGACAAACACGGGGAAGCGGAACAAAGCACAAGACACACAATAGCCGTTTTTAGCAAGACATAGCTAGCCTACCTATTCTACATAGCCGAACCGACCCGGCACCACCAACCGTAGACCCCGAAAGCATGCAAGGAAAAACTTCCAAGGAAACTCTTCAAACGTCAAGATTACACCTCAAGCACTATCTTTCCATGCAAAAGGTTTTCAGATGTTTGACATTGTGATGATTAATGATCTCATGATGTTAAGTGAGCTATTGCAATATACTACTGTGTATCCATATGCATCAAACCAGGGTCCATGTTACTGATGTTTTGTGTACGGCATGGCATCAGTTGCATTGTCTGGCACATTTTAAGTAAGTCAATAAATGCATCAAGTGAATGGTGTCAGTTGTCTCACAGGCATAGCTACAGTTTTACCCAGAAAAGTTTACCACAATCTGTGTGTATGTCCTTCTACTAGGGGCCACAGAGAGTGTAGGAAAACACATGTTAGAAGCATGCAACAACAACCTAGAGATGGCCGTGACCATGTTCCTGGATGGAGGCGGCATAGCAGAGGAGCCCAGTACCAGCTCCAGTTCAACAGCGGCTTCAAGCAGCAGAGGTCCCCCTGCAGAGTAAGTTGATGTCTTGCTTCACAGACTTGGGTAGGACAACCATTTTGGTTTGGACATTCTTTAGTCTTGTTTTCTCATCTTCGTAACTTTATTTTGCATTATTATTTTTTGTTTTTGCAGTAGATCCTTTTAATAGATTAATATATGTTGCCTTTCAGTGATGTACGAGCGCCCATTCCCCAGAAGCAGGACATATTGGTGGAACCAGAGCCACTGTTTGGAGGTACTGTACTGCATCTGTCCTTACACTTCCTCATATTATTGGATCTTAACACTAAATCATTGTTATTGTACTGACTTTGATTACTTTCTGAATGTGACTTGTGATGTGTCTATTATACGCACAGTGCCAAAGCGACGAAGACCTGCTCGATCTATATTTGATGGCTTCCGGGACTTCCAAACAGAAACTAGTGAGTATCTGAAATCTCTCCAAGCTTTTTTCCTGGACTTAGAGATTGCTTGGTAACAAATGTGGTAGCTCAATGCAGTGTAATCACATCCAACAAGAAAACCCCTGTCTCACCCTTTCTGTCATGTATTCGTAGCCGTACCTTTACCTCCTGTAATGACTGTGGATGTGTGTATTGTCCTAGTTCGCCAGGAGCAGGAGCTGCGTAACGGTAGCACGGCGGATAAGAAACTTAGCACCCTGGCAGACCTTTTCCGTCCTCCCATTGAGCTCATGCACAAAGGCAGCTTTGAGACGGTGAGGAGTCACTCGCCCCTGTACACCACACATCTTCATTCTCTTTGCATGGGTTCTGAACTTTCAGTGATATTTCCATGGCGACTATGTAGATCAGTAGTGTGCCGTGGAAGGCCATCAGTATGCAGGTTTTCGTTCCAACCAAACACTAATTTCACTGATTAGTTCTCCTTTTCTGGTTGAAGGTGTGCCAATTTGTGAAATCATCTGGTGTAGTGTTTGGTAATGAAACCTCCATACTCATGGCCCTCCATGGCATTTGGTTGCCCTCCACTGATGTAGATGGCTATGTCTGTTCTCCATAAAGGTACTCCTGTTCATTTACTCAAATTTGTTGTTTGTCTGCCATCTATAGATTTATAGATTGCGTGTGCCTCCAATTCAGACATGCCATGTTAATGATTTCCTCATTCTATAGTAATTGACTAGGTCCAACTTGGTTGTTTCAGTTTATTCTCATTCTGTATTTTCTCCTCTGTGTCAATAGGCAAAAGACTGTGGACAACTGGAGAACAAGTGGCTAATGATCAACATTCAAAATGTGCAGGACTTTGCCTGCCAGTGTCTGAACAGGGATGTGTGGAGTAACGATGCAGTGAGGACGATCATCAGAGAGCACTTCATATTCTGGCAGGTATGCAGTTTCTACACCTGGGGTCATACTTGATCTGTAATGCAATTATGTTCCTGCAAACTTTGTGCTGAGTTCTTCGCAAAGGTCCTGTGGCTCAAACGTGTTGTCATCAAAACAAATTCACAGAGAGCTAGTAAAAAAAAAAAAAGAAGCAGGAAAAATAGCATTTGTTTTAGTTTGTTCATGTACAATCAGTACATGAGAAGAACAAATCCAACGCATGCAACACTGCAATGCACCTGTAGCAGAATTATGCAACGGTAATGGATGCATAGAGTTATGTCCCAATTTATCCCACTCTCCAAGTCTCTTAAAGCTAGTCTTGACATGCATGCCTGCTTTTATCTCTCTCTCACTCTGCATCAGTATTATATATTGTATTTTTTTAATTACAGGTATATCATGACAGTGAAGAGGGACAGAGATACATCCAGTTCTATAAGCTGAACAAATTCCCCTACATTTCCATCCTCGATCCCCGCACAGGTGATTGTTTACAGGGGGGGACATAGCAGTAGCCGATGGGTCATGGTCCATGTATATTCAAACACATTCATTTTCTCTAAATAAATTATGAAAATAAACATGAACTGCATGTATTATAATCTGTGTAACCATACAAATGCTGTAACAGTAAAAACAAAGTCTTGCTTATCTGAGACTGCTAAAAGGTTTGTGAGCGCACACCTCACCCCAGTTGCATACATCTTCATTGTAGTTCCAGATCCATGCATCTAAACATGTCTGTTGAAATATTTCCATTTCCCGCTTTAACTAGCTTTTAGAAATATTGCGGTTAGTTAAAATTAATGGTCTGTATTAATTCACCTATAGAATTGGTTTGTGTACATGTCAACCATGGAGTTATGTTGTACCTGTGCCCCTCATAACATGTCCCCTTTAGGTCAAAAAATGGTTGAGTGGAACCAGCTGGATGTGGCATCGTTCCTGGAGCAGGCGACTGGCTTCCTGGCAGAGCACGGGCAGCTAGATGGGCCGTCCTGCCATGCACCCGCTGCCAAACGAGCTCGCTCTGTGAGTCTCATCTCATGTTTCCTTTCTACTCTGAGAGCTTCCTCTTTCTCTATAACTATTTGTTCTCTGCTGTTCATTCTTCACTAAAATAAAGCTTTGTGAGTGTCTTCTCTCACAACTCTGTTATTTGTCTATTGGTTCATCTTGTTTCCCTTTCTTTAATTCATCCAGGTCTTTGATTTGTTTAACACCTGCACACTCTGTTTTCTGGTCCAGGAGAGTCTGATTGATGCCAGTGAGGACAGTCAGCTGGAGGCAGCCATTCGAGCATCCCTACAGGAGACCCACTACGAGTCCTCCAACGTCCCAGAAGCCCCTGATTCCCCCCGATCAGAAGACGACTCGGATGCAGAGCCTTTCTCCGACAGTGAGGGCCTCATCTCTGTCGACGGTTCAGACAGTGAAACACCAGAACCCCAGGAAGAGAAAAGTTCTGCTAACAAACACACCCCTGTTACTGCTGCTGCAGCCCCTCAGCCTCTTTGTCCGGACAACCCAGTTTCTTGCCATAGAAAGTCGTCGTACAAAGAAAACAACCACAGCCACAGGAAAGAGGGGAGCAAAAAGAACCACCTGGAACCCCCAACTGCTGGGATTCATCATTCTCAGCCCAATGCAGAGTCTGGAGGGAACCACTGTACCACAGAAGCCCAAAGCGCTGGGCCTTCCAAGACCAGCACCACCAAACCCTGTGACTCGGACTGCCTTGATGACAATGGTACGCCAATGTATAACTCTAAACTGCACGAGTGTCCATGTGTGTCAATGCACATTCTTTATATGTTAAATTTGTCTGAATATGAGAATGCATCAAGCTACGGCTGGGCATTAAGTCAATATTATCATTTATTGTCTTTCAATAGAATCATATTGTGATGAAATAATGATATAGAGTTATCGTGATATGCAATTATGTTGTCTAAATTAATGTTAAAAAGCGAATACTAATTAAAATCTCATAAAATGGTATCTGAAACAAATAAAGGAATATGATTTGCAAATGTCAGCGCTTTACCATGACATCTCAGGCACCACTGATCTGATTTTGCAGAAATTTGGCATTTTATAATTATAAATGGTAAACGGACTGCATTTATATGGCGCTTTTTACAGTCTTTTTCAGACGCCCAAAGCGCTTCACAATTTGCCTCACATTCACCCATGCACACACACATTCATACTGTTGGCGGAAGCTGCCATGCAAGGCGCCAACCTGATTGCCAAAAGGGGCAGTACTACAATTATAGGTCAAAACAAGATGACATATTTGTTACCGATTGGCCCATAGGAGGATTGCATCATATGTGGGAGATTTCGGCTGTTTACCTATTTATTTTTATTTTCCCCGAGGTCCCAAAGCCAGGTTGATGCTTCGTTACCCAGATGGACAAAGGGAGCAAATTTCTCTGTCGTCCAAAGCTAAACTTATGGTGAGAACACAGTATATTTACTGTATATCAGTTAAATTGAAAGCAAGGGCTTCCTCTCTATGCCCAGTGGTTTTTGAATATTGTGGCATGAATACTGATTGTTTCTTAAAATGTCTCACCACTGTTACCCTCTCCCTTCAAGGCGCTGGTACGACACGTCCAGTCCAAGGGTTACCCTAACGAACGCTTCGAGCTCGTCACCAACTTCCCCAGGCGGAAGCTCGCCCACTTGGACTATGACATCACACTGCAGGAGGCGGGGCTTTGTCCACAGGAGACTGTATTTGTGCAGGAGAGGAACTAGCACCCTTGCCCCCCCTTACCACCTGCCTGTATCTCTCTCTGGTAGACCTCGCCCCTTCACCAGTGACCTGGGATGATGACCGTTAACCTTCTGTTCTACTGGAATTAGGCTCCCTGTTGCTAAGACATCTGTTAGTGGATGGACGGCTTGTCCCACCAGTCCACTAGTCTGAATACCGATGTCTCTACTGACAGCCTAATCCCTTTGTAGTGCTCAACATTTGGCCAGTAAGGTGCTATGGATGCCAGCACTCTTTAATTTTTTTATGTGATATATTCTATTCTGATGTAGGCTTCATTTTGTTGTGATATACTGAGGCACATCTGGATAGAATACATTTGATATAGCTTGTATAAAAATGAAAACCACAAAATAATAGATCACTGATTGATGAGACACTGGGGACTTGTAAAAAGACTTTTACCTCACATAAAGGATTTTCAAATGTCAGAATTTATTTTCGAGCTCTTGTTATTATTTTCTGTACCTGAGGACCGGTAAAGGAAGGCTCATTCTTTTTTTTTTACCTGAGCACCTACTTGTCCCAAATGTGGTCTCACATGGTTAATGGTTGAACCATTGTTGTAATTATTTGGGATGGAAGGGGTATTAAGACAAAAGGTCTACAAATTACAAATCAAGTAAATGTGTCTAATACAATCAAGACACTTATGTAGATCTGAGAAGATTGGGTATCTGCTCATTTTTACTCAATTTCTATTGGTTAATTAGAGACTAGTAGATCGGTTTTCAGATTTTGAGCATTGACTTTTGATACAGAAGTGAATGAATGAGGGGCGGTTCATCTCATCAAGCGGACCTACACTGTACGGGGATGGTGTAGAGAGACTGATGTTTAGTTGTAGTCCTTATGTTTCCTTTCTTTTTTTATATGCTGCCAAGAAAATATTCTGATGCTGAAATATAACCACCAAAACCAAGGGAATCTTTGCTTGGTCTTCTGTTACATGCTTTGTACATTGGTCGCTCTATGGAATGTAACATTAGAGTCATGATGATGCCATGGGATAAAGGTCATAGATAAAAACCCAAATCAATTTTAAAAAGCAAGCTAAGAAGTAACCTTTCTGACATGCATTGCATGCTATTCAAATACAAATATTCACAGTCC
Source organism: Acanthochaenus luetkenii (assembly GCA_900312575.1). NCBI lineage: Eukaryota > Metazoa > Chordata > Actinopteri > Beryciformes > Stephanoberycidae > Acanthochaenus > Acanthochaenus luetkenii. The sequence goes on from OMOT01052487.1 coordinate 16,421, forward strand.
TTTCAAAATCTTTGTGTTCCAATTGGGATATATCAACATTTTCTGTTCTACATTTTGACCCAGTTACAACTTGCCTGTCACAGTGGTGGTGTTGAATATAAGAAGGGGTCTAATTCCCGTTGTCTACACAAACGATCAAATACGTTGTGTTGACTATAGATTTTAGGGAATATGTGACTGAATCTTACCCCTTGTGACCATTCTCCTTGGTACATATGGACAAACTACACATCACAAATTCTCACTCATGTTCTGCTTAAATATTAATTTGAAACTAACCCACAGATAAAACTAAACGGCACTGAATTTCAGTATTGAAGTTTGATCTCCTGTATGCCTTGGAAGTTTGGTCTATACAAGTCGACATTGCTGTCTCTCATAGACAGAAAAGAGTGACGTGCTTGTCTGGCCTGCAAATTTACAACTAGAAAATAGGAAAATGTGACTGATGGTATTGAGGATATCTGGGGTTGACTGTACAATTTGTAGTTCAGAACACATGCACGGCACCATAATCATTTGTCATATCATATTTTGGATGTCAAAGCCACATTTTAGGATCTACAAAGTCAGTCTTCCATTTAGTGTCACTGTACATTACTTTTGACTGTCGAATTTGGTTTCTGCTTTCGGAAAGAGTTGTTGATTTTCACAATTGCTCATTTGGCTGATGTAGGTCATGGGGTAAATTCATTTTTGTATATTACCCCTTTGGATTATCTGTATAGGGCAATGGTCAGAGTTGAAAGAGAGGGATTTGCAGCTGATCAAACAGATGAGGCCATTGACTCTGCTTCACTCTCCTAGCCATGTCTGTTCTACGTGAAGGGCATTGCTCAATCTCTTATGTTGTGTAATGGACAAAAGCTGTGTGGGAGGAACTTTGCTGGGAAAAGGCACTGCTGAATGAAGGAGTACCAAACCCTAGCTGAAGATAGATAGATGCATACATGCAGTACATATATACTTAATGTATTTATAGTGACATTCAGTAGTTGCACGGGCAACACACATTGGAGACAATACACAGCTCAAAAATGCTATAATGAGGCTGTTAAAAAATACAATAAAAATGCTGTAATTGTCTGTCCCCCACATGCAAATCAACATATGGCAAAGAAGGAAATTCTTGGTAAGATGGTATCTGGAATCTAAATTGTGGCCACATACATCGAAGGTCAAAATGTCCACTTCGCTGTTGTGTGGAAATCTTGTTTCTCCAATTTAGGAGATTTTCATGTTTTAACTTAAATTGAAAAGATCAAATGCTTCTCTGGGTGTTGAGACAATTCTCTGACCTCTTAAATGTTGAAATCCATTGCCGTCGAGCTAAAAACAAGGCTATTTTTCTTAGTTCCTGAAAAGTTGTCTTTTGGAGACGCATGGTTTTTACCCGATGGCGACGACATGCATTCATTTCATACTAAACCTAAACGTAACAGTGCTGAGTAATTAACAAGGTAACCAGGACAAGCTGCCTTCAGAACTGGCTTGTTTGCAGGGTCTTCTGTTGCATACCACGGGTGTTGACCACGTTCACCTACGGTATGCACCTTTCATCTTATTCTGAGAATGCAGTCAATGGAAGTTAATGTATGATCAGTTACCTGTCTTGTAGCTGAGCAGCACTGCGAGTTTAACAAAATGGGATGACGTTAGAGGAGCAGGGTTTGTGGATGGGAGGTTGACGGTTTGAATCCCCGAACTGGCTGGTAAAATCTGGGTGGAATTTTGTCCCTTCCTGTACAACTGCAGTGGAGCTGCCCTTGATCTTGCGGGGCCGCGTAGTGGCAGAAACATGTACAGGGCAACTTCCAGGTGTAAATGTGTGTAGCTGTACGAATGAAGATGGGATCACTTTTGTAGTCACGTGAGTTAAGAGATCAAGTGAAATATGCACACACCTGCGGATCTAACGGAGCCAAAGGCTAAAGAATAGAAATGCATGTTGAGACAAGTTTGAATGAGTTGATGGAGGGGGCAGACCTGATGTAAAAGGGGAAGCTGCTCCACAGTCTAAGGGCAGCAACTGCAAAGGCCCGATCCCCCTTAAACTTCAACCTAGATCAGTCTTGTCCAAGCTCAACGTTCCAGGCACCGTGAAGCAGCTCAGATCAGGGGTGTCCGGTCAACCTAAGTGGAATCTGATCACCAAATGCTTTTCCTGCAGTATTCCTAGACCGGGCAACCTGAAATCCACCTCCTCCAAAATCATTTCCTGACTTGTGTATATTTGAGAAAAGGTACCGAGATACTAGTCCATTTTGGAACAGTTAAAAATCCCAACATATTTTGGCTGACATGCCCTCATCATGGAGAGATTTAAATCCTGACCCCTTTGACCGCGAGTGGTGAGTTCCAGTAATGCTCTCTCTCTCTCTCTCTCTCTCTCTCTCCGTTTCTCTGTCCACGCAGAAAAGTAAAAAGCCACATGAGCTTTTGCGTGGAAGCCATCTCTGTTTTCTGACTTATCAAGAGAGGACAAGTGCCAGTTGAGGGTATCAAGATGAATCATCATGACAGAGCATTACATCATGGTTAACTCCTACTGTCAAACTAAACATTTACCTCTCAGTGAAGTGCAGATTACATGACTATTTGCCTTGGCAACACCTGATAAGTGCTTAAAATACATTGTCAAAAACCGTTTATTTTATGTAATGGCACATTTACAGGTGATTTGTGCAATATTTGACATACAGTATGTCTGTGGCAGTAACCACTAGTGAGATGCAACATAGGCCTACAAATAAAGGCCTACCACGAAGATTTGTTTTTTCTTCAAGCACTTCAGGTTATGCCCATTGTCTTATCCCCATGCTCTGGATATTTCAGGAGAATAATCATTGATGATAAGCTTATCTTCTCCGATTTAGCTCTGTCAGGATGGACTAGTGGACTACTATCACCTGACCCCACTCAAACTTTTAAACATACAGTCAATGTAGAGCAGTTAAGGGTCATGGGAGTATTTCAAAAATCAGGATTACACAGTTATTCACTGAATACCTTTCCTTAAAAGTCATTTTTACGTCACAATGTCACTTTCCTTATGTCACAATGCTGTACTTGTAGATTTAGGCCCGTGCTTGTAAACCTCGCTTTGCAAGTTCTTCAAATTGGAATGTATTCCTTGGATAGCAAGGGTATCTTATACTATATACTGTCTGCAACTTAATTTAAAAAAAATGGACACAACACCTTCAGTCTGTAAAATACATGTACATAATTGTCAAAGAAAAAGCAATTTTAACATATTTACAATGCAATGTTTATTAATCTACAAACAAATCAATGCCTATAGAATATCATGAGGATGTATATTGCCACTAACCTGTTTTCTGATATTCACAGAGGTAGTTCAAATGTAGCCTTGACACCTGATGAATTAGCACCCAATATATCTGCCACTTGTCCTTAACTTGAGTCATTTCATTCATTCCAGCAGCAAAACAGCTAATCTCACTCCACATGCATGGTATTCATGATCTGAAACTGCTGTTTGTTATCCACCGACAGCGATCAAAAAATCCACTCAAACTTGGAAAAATGGGTCAAACTGCTCATTCTAGGCAGATGCAACAGGTACTTACTGTATCTGCAACATCTTGCGTTGACAATTACTGATAAATTAATCTTCCTTTAATCTGACAGTTAACTCATTACGAGTCACCAGTTTCTTTAGTTTAATGTCTTTCATCCTGCATACTTGGAGACGTATTTGTTGTGTCGGTTGGTCCTAGTGTCCTTCCACAAGAACATCTTAAAACGGTTTAAAATAGAGCTGTAAAACAGGATCCACGACCTTCACCTGGAAACAAATTATGTTATGCCACTTTTTGTATTTGCTGTGGTAATTGAGGCTTTGGCAGTGGGGTGTTATGGTCCTCTGGTTGCCTCGTCAGGACTGTTGTTGATGGAGATTACATGGCTTTAAGAGATGAACCATTTTCTTTAAGAGATGAACCAGTATTTCGGTATTGGAGGTGGGCTTTACACCGTCTCCAGTTAACGGAGACCCTTGTTGCTCAGTGAAAATAGAAACGAACAAATGAAAAGGATTGTAGGTTTGTTTCAGTATAGCTACCGCGGACTCCTCATTCCTACAATAGCACATGGCTTTTGGAACATTTCGAAGTTGCACCACCTGCCACACTAACCCCCTTCTTATCTACAGGAACAATACCTGCATTTATTAAAGGACCAGGAAATCACTGTGGTTACCGTTAGAATACAGTGTCAACGTGCAAACATCCATGGCAAACATATGCTGATAGCACAGAACCAATCAGTTTGACCATGGATAACTAACTTCTAGTCATTGCTTAAGCGAGAGGAGTCACTACACCAACACTGCTGAGTCAGTGGTCAAGCAGTCAAAGTTCACGATTGTGTATACTAGATTGACTAATACCTTTGGTTCATCGCCTCAGCCCCCAAATCATCTGTAATGTTCTAGTGTAGCACAAAGTACAAATCTTCTAAGGAGGCAAAGGATCTTGTTCTAATCTGGTCAGTATCGTAATTGCAATAATAGCACTTTCCAGGGCTTTTAACTATATCTGAAGAAGTTGCACCACTTTACTTGCCACTTGCTCTTAGCCATAGTCCCTTATCCTCCCCCTGCAAACGTTCAGACGCAAACATCAGATTATTAGTCAGTTGCATCCCACTGAACACGGGTGTGTCAGCTATGGACAGACGACTCTTAAGACTTTGGGTTTCTTCTGCCCATTTCTTTCACATTAAGTAGTACAAATAAAAACAAAGACAACAATACCATTGTTTACTGAGAGAGGATAGGCCCAGATGAAAAGGAATGCAGATATTTTACAGGACTATTAAAACTGAATGTTTTTTTATTTATTCCTATGCTTCCTTTCTACAATGTCATATGACCTATTGGATGTTCCAAAGTTGCACCACTTGCCACACCAACCCCCCTTCGTGTCTGCTTGGACCGTATTCATCAGAGTTCCGGGAAGCAGACACACTTACAGTAAAATGCAGCTCATGGAGGGCGTGAAATGACAAGAACTCGTTACTCTCCACGCACCCTCAGATCTGCCAACAGCTTGCTCCTCAGGGCCCCCAGTACCAAGGGCCGGTGGAATAGGCTTCCTGATCATTTAACCCCCTTTTTATTTAGGAAGGCCTTTTCGTGTTAAATGTAGTGTTCGCTATTGTTAGTACTTTTTCATTTTGTGTTTGTTTGCCATGTTTTTAACTTTGAAGCACTCCGATTCTTGTGAATGAAAAGTGCAATATGAATTAAAATGCATTATTATTAGCTATTGTGTAACTTGTCGGATGATATTTCAGAATTTGGCAAATCAGACTTACAAGGGTTTCATTTAGATCAACATGTACTTTAGCTCTTGTGTTGGGCAATGTTGACTCCACAAACATCGCTGTTAAGTGGGTCGCACTGTGGCTTTTCTAAAGGAAAAGACTTTGCCAAATCCAATTTTTCATCAGCAATGTAATTTGCCTTTTCCGCAGCCCTGAAATAAATCACAGTACCTGATTTGACTGATACCACCCTTCACAGGGCCATTCGCCTTGGTGGCCACCTGCCATGGGTGTGTCAGTTCAGTAACACACAACTTAAGGTTTTGCAAAACCCATTTCATGTTTAAAGCAATACTGAAACAAAAGTGGAATTTCAGGTTAGGTCTTGATAAGCAGTATACAGCATTTTATTACTGCTATGACTGGATACCCATTTCAGATACCTACTGTGTTTATTTATGTCGTGTTTTAAAGATAAAGGTGTGATATACAGCACATGTTGCAGACCAGGGTCATATAGTATTTGCAAATAGTTCTTAAACTGTTAAACCACCGACTTTCCTGTATAGTCCAGACTTGTTGGTGCTCATTGTATTGTCCTCCATAATCCAAATAATCTGTTACTCATAGCAGTTTAAAACAAGCACTAAGAACTATTTGCAGATACCATTTCACCCACATCTATAATGGGGCTATCACACCTTTCATCTTACCAGGTTTGTGGCTCAGAGGAGAAATTATGACACACAACATGACATCAGTAAAACAAAAACAAAAAAACACTACACTCTCCAGGATTGCCTCAGTAATTGTCATTTTCTTTTGCTTTTGGTGCCCAATAAATTTGAGAATCATTCCATACTGCATATGCATTTTGTGTTCCTCATTTTTGGATATTTTACATATTTTAAACAATGGATCAATAGTTCAAGGAGAGAGCCTGTAAGTGGCCATTATGAGGAAATATCCGAAATGTTA
>OMOT01052487.1:22710-33336 GCA_900312575.1 Acanthochaenus luetkenii
TAGTCTCTCTCTCTCTCCCTCTCCCTCCCTCCCTCCCTCTCTCCCTCTCTCCCTCTCACACTCTATCCAGTATCCACCAAGAGGTTTTCTATAAAAGCTGGAGCTGCCTCTCTGGCTGCAAGCTTTGCTGAGTTGACTGTCCAACATGAAGCTTCTCCTCCTCTTGACGCTGCTTGGGTGCCTCGGTAAATATGTGTTACTTTGTACAGGAACTTCTCCTCCCCACCAAACAGCTTTGGAGCCCTGTAACGAATAGTTTCTTTCCCCCACATGTCATCTGCAGCAGCTGCGGTTCAATCTATCGGGGTGAAATGGTGCGTGACGTCGGAAAAAGAACTGAGTAAATGTAAAGACCTCGCTAAGAGATCCCCCGTGTTCTCCTGTGTGAAGAAAAACACCCCCCTAGGATGCTTGGCGGCAATTAAGGTGAGGGAATTATACGGATTATTCTGAGACATGCTCAATATTGCAGTTCTCTGTTGTTTTTGTCATTTTAATATGTGCCTCTAGTATTTCTCCTTTAGTCTTCCATAAAATGGCTTGCGATGGCCAAAATGTGTTCACTAGCCACCTGATTCCCGACAAAACGTGATGCATGTGTACATTATTTTGCTGTTGGAGTGATCCATGCCACTGTAAGCTGGCAAGATGTTAAAGGTCTCCCTCTGTAACAGGTTTCTGAGGCAGATGCCATCTCTTTGGATGGAGGGTTGGTCTATGAAGCTGGCTTGAGAAGCTATGACCTGCATCCCATTATTGCTGAGCACTATGGCCCCAGTAGGTTTAGTAATCAATTGCCTTTACTGATGCAGTTCATTGTCCTCTCTCTGAGGTATAGTCAGTCAAATGTGTTTGTTCCAATAAGACCTTGTCACGAGGGAGAGGAACTTTTGTGTGTGTTTTTTGTGTGTGTGTGCATTTGCAATTTCTGACTATTTTCTGTCCACGTCTTCTGCATATGACCAGCTTCAGAAAGCTGTTACTATGCTGTTGCTGTGGCAAAGAAGGGCACTAAGTTCGGCTTCAATGACCTCCGGGGAAAGAAATCCTGCCACACTGGATTGGGGAAGTCCGCAGGCTGGAACATTCCCATCGGAACTCTGCTGTCTATGGGTTACATTCAGTGGGCAGGCAGGGAAGACAGAACTTTGGAGGAAGGTGAGTTAACTGTGTAGTACACTGCTCCAAGCCAAGAAATGACATCTGTTATTGGACTTGGTTGCCATTTGTGTGAGAAATACAAAACGGATGTGTTTAAGGACCTTAAAATAATACTGTACCTTTTGGGTTTGTAGCGGTGAGCGACTTCTTCGCGGCCAGCTGTGTCCCAGGAGCAAAGAAAAATCCCAGGCTGTGTCAGCTGTGCAAGAATGACTGCTCCGCTTCCATACGGGAGCCTTACTACAACTACGCAGGGGCCTTCCAGTGAGTCTCTCTGTTAGCCCTCTCCATGCTACCATGATTTGTATTCACCTTTATCAACCTCTATACATTTGCCCTCCCAACAGGATAACGTATCATACCTCACATTGTAAGCCCATAGCATTTTTTTTAAATGTATCTTAATGCTTTATACAATTTCCCTCCGCTACTGAAATACCCTTATCGCTCCCGCGTAATCTTAGCACACTATATTGCTGCTAAAACATTCTATCTCCTAAATGTTGATGCAACAGTGTGTTGCTCTACCTGATAGGTGTCTGCAGGAGGACGCTGGAGAAGTGGCTTTTGTCAAGCACCTCACGGTTCCTGGTCAGTATCACAAGATTATCTATACTAATATGGGACGACTGCATATTTAATATTGACTCATATCACAAGTAGTTCCAGCCAAGCAAGCTGGTTGGTCAAATGGATGTTCCGATTCTGTGTAATGAGACCATAAATACAAATGGTCAAACTACAAGTAATGTGGCGGCTTCTACACAATCCTTCTCACCTTCTTGTGGTTTCGTCACATGTGTATGTATGCTGCGTGTAAGCCTTTATGACAAACGCATATGAGGATCTTCTTTACTGCCGAATCGTGCTTCTATTAATAATCACATGTAATAGTCCCGACTGCGCAATCTGATTGGTCAAGTGCTGATTGGTCAAGTGAGCACTCTAACCGTGCTTCAAATCCGCAGCACACCTAGCCGTGTGCAAATGAAAAAAGCCTTATGACTGTGAATAGTACTCCTCCATGGTAACAGTGTAACATTTAGCCTACGGTTAGGTGTAGGTACTTCTCTGCCAGGTAATCTTACACTGATGATAAGAATTGGAATATGTCTGAATTGGAGGAAAAAGAGAGAGAAAAGATGCTCACAAATTATCAGTCTAATTTCCTTAGATTAAAAAAACAACAACAAAACAAACGGCGAAAACTTTTCAATCTCGACTGTGTTACACTTTCACAGAGGCAGAAAAGTCCAAGTACGAGCTGCTGTGCAAGGATGGCACCAGAGCGAGTATGGACAGCTACAAGACCTGCCACCTGGCCAGGGCACCAGCCCATGCAGTGGTCAGCCGCAAGGACCCAGCCCTGGCCCAATTAATCTACGAAAGCCTCAGCTCCACTGTAAGATACAGCTGGTCCACCCAGATACATAAGGCTAATTATTGATACAGGAGCAAGGAGCAAGTAGTAGATTTGACAGCATAATAAGCCACAACTGGGGAGAGACAGAGAGAATAAAGCAGCACAGTGAATTACTACTGATAATGTCTCAACTCGTTTCAAACATTTTTCAGACTTTTACAACTCCACAATATGTTTCGATGCTTAATGCTCACACCACGATCCAACTTCCTTTGTGTCTTTCAGGACTTTGACCTCTTCTCCTCTGCAGCCTATGGGGCCAAGGACCTGATGTTCAAGGACTCAACAGAAAGTCTGGTCAAGCTGTCCCCCAAAACAGATTCCTTCCTGTATTTGGGTTCTGAATACATCAGCATCATCGGTTCCCTGAACAAAGGTAAGGCTAGACACACACACAGATTACCTGAAGAGGACACAGACAAAAACACTGACCCACACACACTCTTTTATCATATAGCAGCCATTGGCTTATCGTTGTGTCCTTTTACTTTACTTTCCAGAGCTCATCTCAAACGTTGACACAGGTGCCATTAGATGGTGTGCTGTGGGTAATGTTGAGGCGAGGAAGTGTGATACATGGAGCATCAACAGCGTTGAAAATAATCTCAACACGATTGAATGCCAGACCGCCAACACAGTGGAAGACTGTTTGGATAGGATTGTGGTAAAACAATCTTGGGTTAAAAATATAGGAATCCGTTACTAGCTTGATCATCTTTTGGTCCATTTTGTGGAGTACCCATATCTGATTTATCTGTGGTCTTCATTATCCTGCTCCTTTCTCTAGCACAAAGAAGCTGATGCAATTGCATTGGACGGAGGACAGGTGTATACAGCTGGGAAGTGTGGTCTGGTCCCTGTCATGGTGGAGCAGTATAATAAAGGTATGAGGCTTATGTGGCATGCAAACAGACATATACAACTTCTGGTTTTATTGTACCTCTTCTATATGAACAATATTTGCATCCCCTACCCTCTCCACAGAGCTGTGCAGCTCCCCTGGAACTGGTAAATACCTGCCTGTGTTTCTATTCCTTTTATGTTTTTACAGATGAACCAATTTTTTTTAAAAAATAGTAATCAACTCTTATAATGGCAACGTTTCTGGTGAACAATAGTTTTCGGATCCATTTCTTTATGCGCTTCGACTATTCCATTTATTTACATGGACTGCTTCACCCACTGGCACAGCCTCCTCTTACTATGCCGTCGCGGTGGTGAAGAAGGGTTCTGTGTCGACCTGGAAGGACCTGAAGGGCAAGAGGTCTTGCCACACTGGCATGGGCAGAACCGCTGGCTGGAACATCCCCATGGGTCACATCCACACAATGATTAATAACTGCAACTTCAGTAAGCAATTGTGCGCTCACCTATGCACAGCACACACCCTGAATATATAAGCTCTTGCATATCTGTGAGTGTAACACCAATACACCATACTGACTGTGTCTCCTCCTCTCCTCAGCTCAGTTCTTCCCTACAGGCTGTGCCCCCGGAGCAGAGCCCACATCTTCATTCTGTGTTCAGTGTGCTGGCACAGGCGAAGATGGTGTGGGAAAGCTGTACAAGTGCAAAGCAAATTCTCATGAGAAGTACTATGGCTATGCCGGGGCCTTTAGGTAGGGAGCACCAGTGCAGTTATGGTCTGCATAAGATTTGGCTCTGAATTCCATAAATAAAACACACTGAGCCATGACTGTCTTATTTGGCCTTATAAACAGAACTTTTTAAAATGTGAAATACTCTTCCCGAGCCCACTATTTATGATCACAATCTTGTATCTGTTGTGTCTGTTTTGCATACCATCATTACAGATGTCTCGTCGAGGGAGCTGGAGATGTTGCCTTTATCAAACACACAACTGTACAAGAAAATAGCGATAGTAAGAGACCATTGACATCTATTCATCTCTGTTCTCGCATCTCTTCCATGGCAGTATCATTTTCTACAAAACTACAATATTCTTTACTCTTCTCTCCCCTCCCGTCCCAACTCTTTTTGTCAAAGGCAATGGTCCATCATGGGCTAAGAATGTGAACTCTGCTGAGTATGAGCTGATCTGTCCAGATAATGGTCCTGTCGCAATCTCTGCGTATGAATCATGTAACCTAGCCTCCGTGCCTGCACATGCTGTGGTGACACGTCCAGAGATGCGCGACAAGGTGGTGCGCATACTCCAGGCCCAGCAGGTTGGGAACTAATTTGAATGTCACTTTTGGGTTGTTTGTATTAAGAATTATTATATTATATTACAAGTATTATATAGATAACACTAAAAGGTAGACATTAATCAAATATGAAAATGAATAACATTGGCCCATATGTAAATATTGTTCTTTATTTTAAGGCCTTGTATGGTCCCGATACCAGTGATACCACATTCAAAATGTTCCAGTCAGAAGACGGAAAAAACCTCCTGTTCAAAGACTCCACTAAGTGCCTCCAGGAAGTAGCAGCTGGAAAGAACTATAAGACTTTCCTGGGAAAAGACTACTTAACTGCCATGAACTCACTCAGGAAGTGTACTGACACTGCAACAGGTTTGTAGTACTGTGGGTTCACTCAAGAATAACAGGACAATAATCCAACAGTGGCCAAATTCCCTTATTTTTAAACAAACACTTTTTATTCTCCTAATCTTGAATCCCCCCGTTTCTGTCTCTCACACATATGCCACACACACACAAAAACAAGATAAATGCATGTGTGTTCTACAGTTTAAACTTTTAATTATTGTCTTCCCCTTTCCATTAGATCTGGAGAAATCCTGCAGTTTCAATTCCTGCCAGTAAAAAGAATAGTGAGGACCTCGGAACATACAATCAGTCAGCCCACAATGATTCGTGCAACACTGGACCAGAAAAGGACATGAATGTGTAATTTGATACCTAAAATAATGCAAATGTCATTGGATCAACCATTTTTTGTAATACTTTGCTTCACTTTTCTCAAATAAATCATACTCCTTTTCATGTAATATTCTGGTCACAGATTATTTGTTTCTTTGTGTAATAGTGTTATGTCTCAAGCAAACCGGCAGTGCCTGGGATGTTATTATACTGATATTTTTATTGTATTGTATTGATGTTAAACATGCATAATGATATCTTTATTGAAAGTCCAGTGCCAGAAACAAATCTTAGCTTAGAATCTGTCTAACTTTACTTTATTTTCAGATAAATAATAATAACACTCTTTATTTATATAGCACTTATCTTAAAGCAAATTTTACAACGTGCTTTACAAGGAGGAGAAAATAATGGACAGTAAAAGCAAAAAAGGGGATAGAAAATTAGAAGATATAATTAGAAAGAGGTTAAAATCTGCTCAAAATCGTGTACATCCAGCATGGACCGAGATAAAGTGCTTTACCACTAAAATACTTTTCACACATGAGCCTCTTAAAGATATGTTTTGGGGAAAGTCCAAACTTAAACTAACTAGTACTTGTAAGGCTTTTGCATTCAAAGGTTAAGCCAATGTCCAATCGGTCTCTTACATGTCATGTTTATTATACATATTTTCACTGTAATTTCCCAATTCCCCAATCCATAAGCCATAGGCATGAAGCAGACTGCCATTCATATCAGGTGGATGCTGAATGGTTAACCTTGCCTACTTCATATTTGTACAAGTCATATATATACACTGGACTTGAGATAAGCAAGGAAATATTTTGGCAAAATACTATTTGACCTCACAATTTATATTGAACACATACAGGACCCACATACCGTTTATGTTAAAAGTTGAATAATGGAACCAAAAATAGCAGCGGAGTTGACAAAAAAGCAAAAGTGAATAGATACATTTTGTGAATTGTATGAGATGAGTGTATTTGCATGGCTATCACATTGCTGTTAGGCCATGATAATAACGAAATAATATTTATAATCATTAATCTCCTGTATCACATGACCAGGGAAACAGCATCAAATTTGTATTTTCCCGGAAGTAACCATGCGACTTGCTGGGCGCACCGGCTCCCTAGACAAGAAACATCGCACTATGGCCTCGCTGTAAGCCTACTACTACGCCCGTTGTGTACATACCTCACCGGCAATCCGTCACCATCGACGCCTTGATCATGGACCTCCGGTCCAGAGGCTTTTTTCGGGGCCATCGGAGTTGCCAATAGTACTCCTGAAGTGCTATATTATTTGATTTTGTGTACTGTCACCTTTGCACGCTTCGGGGATTTAAATAGCAAGTGACAGTAGTAGCACTCACCCCATCTGCCAGCTAGCTAGCTTGCTCGCTAAGTCAATAGCTAAGAAGGGCATCACTTTCCTTTTGGAGTAAAGGACAAGAAAACTACACCACTACTTTCATTAACAGAAGATAGGGTTTCAGTGGCTGATTCCCCGTCTTCCCATCTAACCACACAGGCATTATTGATTCCTGGTAAGAATAACACCAATAGGCGTTGTTAACGCTAGCGTGCAAGCGCACTCTGGCTTTGCTTCATTTTTTGTCAAAGGCACACTAGCTAGCGTTTGCTGGTTGAGGAGGCCCTGCCGGCTTGTCAGTCCACGCACAAGGTTAGCTAACTAATTTTACCATCAAGGCTACGACTAGTCACTTATGTAAATTGGAAACTGATAGCTAACTGATTTAAATAACTTAAAGATGTTAAGTGCGTACTCGAACTTGTTTAAATCGTTTATTGTTAAGTTAGAGCTATTTGGCCAAAGCTGGTTGAAATGACAGTCAACGTTGTCCCGGCTAATCTTCATCCGGTTATCCCGTGTAACGATAGTCAGCGGGTCCTGTTTTAGACATCTAATGCTAACTATTTAACGACAATGTGTTTCGACTTCGCAGCGACGTCAACGACTAACTACATAGAGCCAGCGCTAACTTCTGAACTTTCAAACCTGACTTGTCTTGTTAGCCCAAATGTCAAGCTACTGGTTTCATTTGCCTGTGGAGCTTTCTGGGCCTGTAATTAAATACTCCTTGTAGGACCGGGCTTGGCTAAACGCTAACTAGCTCAACTAACCTACAAATCAATGTCAAGTGGTACAACGTTATAGCTATTTGCTGTTTTTAAAGATAACGAGCATTAACATAAGCTATTTATTATAGTTGTGTAAGTGAACGTTACATGTGGTATCAAGTTCATCCACGTAGCGTAACTAAGCATAATGTCAATGATACTGGGACACGTAGCCGACTGTTGGCTAGCTAGGTTAACTTAACCTGCAAGGAATCTAGCTCGCGGGCCAGTAAAATGCCTTTCGTTCTATAGGACACAGCGGGACGCTCAGTTTGACCTTTCTCATCACAAATAAACTAACTGCGAACTGTTCTCCGCTACCGGTAGAACCATATGATATGGTAGGTTTGTACATGGATGTCTAAACGCAGCATGGTACTTGCTAGCAGCTAACGATAGCTAGTATTTCAGCAGGTGGATGGTATGTGACACGTCTTCTATTTATCGTTAACTCATTTATTAATTGGCATGCGGTATTTGACACTCGTGTTAACTCGGAAAATCATTTGGCGTGATGCATTTTTTTAAATCAACATCCCAAATGTATGTTGACCTAACGCTACTTGAATTAATTCTTTACGGATCTAGCTAGCATTAGCAGGGGTATGGAAGCCATCGGTAAATGAACTTTGACCCGAGGTATCCATTTTCTTATATTCACTCAAAACCACGGCCAGTCCAAGTTGACTTGGTGAGTTGGAACTTATGAGTTGGAAGTGGAACACCAACCCATTTCAACTAATCCCAATTAGTATTGGGCCCCTATTAGAAATGATAATCGTTGCTGTTTTGCAGGGTGTTATTGATGATGTAACTATTTTTTATTGGCACCATCTGTTCAATAGATAGCTGAGCCAATAGTGGGTCTGAGCCAATTGTTACTAAGGAATGTAGTCAAAGTGCCCTTTTTGAAGTGATTTACTAACCGTCCCAGCGCTTTGTCTATTCAAACAATGGATTGTTGAGAAAGTGTTGGGAACACGAGTGCATACACATTGATGTTGAGCAAGGAATCCACAAATGATAGTGACATACACTGTTCCTAAGACTGCATGCCTGTCAATGCAATATGCAGGGAGGCAAGACTGTGGGAGGGGATTCATTCCTGTTATCGTAGGAGGAACCATAGACCACACCCTCACTGCTTGATTAGATGTCCCCACTAAAATGTTTGACTCCAGCACAATGATCTCTTATATCTAACCTGTATGGCTGTCAAATATTTTTCTGCCTCCAATATAACTGATTGTAAAGGTTTTATCCAATCAATTTAAACTCATTGCTTTGAGCAGTAAGGCTGATGCTTAGTTTTCTGTGTCTCTTCCTCCTCTTTTCCTTAGGTAGGCTGGCAAGGCAGCGCCACCCTAATGCAGAACCACAAAAGCACGTGAAATGAACAAGCCACCGCAGCCTATAACGGGACCCACCTCTGTCCCACATCCCGCCCCTTCCCCTGGATTAACACAGGTGAGAACCAGTGACATGGTAGGACCCAGCTTGTTTTGGCAGGTTAAAATTAGCAGGAAGTTGGCTAACATCTATTTTCCCTCCATTCTTCCCTCTCAAGGCTGCCTATGCCCCTGGACAGCCCCCTTCTCTTGTGTTTGCCACCCCACCTCCTCCACAAATGAACTCTGCACCGCAACCAAGACAGGTATTGTTCATTGTATGTTTTTTTTCTTTCTGCTCATTTTTTGCAGTCGGTGTCTAAGTACATTATGTGTTTTTGCTTGTAACAAGAACCCCCCCCCCCCTTCTTTCACATAAACATCTGACAAGGCTGCTTCTGCTCTAATGCGAAACCTCTTGTGTGTGTTAGGGATAGGGGTTTTGGCTTTTTTTGTGTACACGTTTACACCCTGAATATTGGCGTGTACCCGCAGTTAACCGCATAGCCATAGAGGCCAATGACACTGGTCAGAAACTCAGGTAGCTGCTAGTAAGTAAGCAAGCCGTTATTAATGATTAGTGTTAGGAGGTAAATATAGGTTAAAAATGTTTTCATAAAATATACTAGTGTCATGAAATTCTAATAAACTTCCAATGACACTGTTTTTGTTATTGTGACAGACCTTCAGTCCCGATTGTGTCATGTGAGATGCCTCTCCTGATAACTATGGACATGGGGCTACAATAATTAAAATACAACAGGCTACTACTACTAATAATAATACATGACTAAAGAAAAGTTTAAGTGTTTTATTTGTAATAAACAAAACATTGATTCCTACAGCATTAATCAATATTGGGGGGAAAAGTCAATTATTCAACCATTTCAATGTAGTGCTTGACAGTAGCCTAACGTGAGGATTTGCAGAGCTTCAAAAGCTTGCTGAATAGTCTGATCTAAAATAAAGCCTAGTTCTTGAGGGTCTAAATAAATATAGGTTACTACGTTAACGTCACTCTGTAGGCTATTTAAACTAGAAAACTAGACTTTGACCAGACTAGGCTATAGCATATTTCAACTCACAGCTTGGTGTCCTTGAGGTTGCTTTTTAAAAACAGTAGCATGTCCACATGTTCTGCCATCGAGTGGTTTCTGAGCTTGTTGACCAGAGGAAAACCCCAGGGGTGGACAAATCATGAATTCATTAGCTAGCCCGCTGGGCAAGTGAATGCTCCAATGTGCTTGCCCAGTCCCATTTTTAGGTTGCCCAGAATCTCTGTACAGTATGCGGCTCATATATATATCGTACCCACATCTATAACACTGCATTCTTATTTACTTTCATCCCATGGGTATATATTTACGTTTTTATTTCCTGTATAAACAAAATAAAATATTATATTCCGACATGATTTTTTAGTCGACAGAGGAGAAAAAAAAAAAGAAGGTTGTAGACAGTTTAACGTAGGCTTGTCACAGTACCAGAATTTCAGTAGTCGGTACCGGTACCAGTACATTTTCACGGTACTCGGTACCAATTTCGGTACCACGGCGTACACGCGTGCGTGTGAGTAATACATCAATATATAGAATTCCACGGCAATAAGAATTGGAGCATCAAAATATTCTCCTTTATTAAAATATCCACCAATT
>OMOT01052488.1:0-24455 GCA_900312575.1 Acanthochaenus luetkenii
AGATTACACCTCCTCAGAGACTCATAATGCGCTTAACTCTTTTACAGCCAGTGTTTATCTTAAAGATTCAGAGATAAACCAACACGCAACTTTGCATGCAGATGAGAACCAAAGAATTACATTGGTGATGCTGCACTATTAGAAACAACTTGACTGAGCTTTTGTCCGACTTACTTAGGATTCCTATCAGAGTTTTGAGTGTGTACAATAAGTAAGGAGTGAGTTTGTGACAGTATCTGGATGATAAGTATCTTTAGAGCAGATTCCCCTGACCTTACTTCATTACAAGTCTTGTTCTTATTGGAGGATATCTCATTAGAATTCGACCTCCTGCTCGTTGTTTATACTAGGGAAGTCCATTGGGAATGTCTACATGTTCAGCCGCATACTGCTTACCATTTACAAATGAGAGGCCAATAAGACTAACAAGCCATTAGCCCAGTATGAATAATTGGGTGCACATGGCCATTACTTTACGGCATTTAGCAGACGCTTTTATCCAAAGCGACTTACACATCATCATACCATTAGCGGAGGCAGCCATGCAAGGCGCCAACCTGCTCAACAGGAGCAATTTGGGGTTAGGTGTCTTGCTCAACTACTACCGTTTTTTCTTCTTCCCGGGTGGAGCTGGACTCGAACCCTCAACCTTGCGGTTGATAGGCTCTACCTCCTGAGCTACTGTCGTTTCTTGAGATTGTCTATTACTTATTTGACAATTTGTATTATAGCTCTGTATGTAATTTTAAATGTAGCTGCTGTCTTGTTAAGGAGATCCTGGATCTGAGTGGGCCTAACCTAAATAAGTCAAACTTAAATAAATAAACAGATAAAAAGCCTGTATGAGACCAATGGATTTTCCACATGGAAGTTTGAATTTTCCATACATTGTGGATTTGAAGTCTTAACTACATTAAAAAAGACATAAAGGGAGGCAAATCAGAAAAATGCTTTAAATATCTTACATATTCTTGACCTTTCCTTTTTTTTTTTTTACTTTTCCCAGAGCTACAGTAAAGAAAGGTGTGACCTTTCACACAGCGGCACCCAGTAACTCTTTACTATGGGACATCACCCTGGATATGGGAGCGGATGGGGATATCGCTGTGATTTGTCAGAGGAAGGCTCCCATACCCGGAAAAAGGCAAGTCTGGTCTCTTCGCATTGCTGTATATGCGGTGCTCTATGTATCTGTTTCGTCAGGGCTGGGAAATTCATCATATCTTTATAGGCTTAACCTACCATTATGTGGATGGACAAATAGCACTCCAACATTCCTGAAAGGATTTGTCATGTGTTGTTGGATGCCAAGGTACATTTAGTGCTTCCAGTTAAAAGCGGCACCGTATGTCCTACTAAGGATAATACAAGTATCCATATCTGTACCCGTGAGGCAAAAGACAAACCACCTGCACGTTGTGACAGGGGCTGACTGTGGAGGGCATCTTGTGCCGTATCCCGGGAGGAGATCTCTTATGCTCTCTAAGCACAGGCTTGGAGAAGCTCATGTAAAGCTGCCTTTCTCCTTTCGACATCTCTAAACATTTACCAGTAATATCTGCTTTCCTAGCATGCAGTAAAACATAATTGTTTAGCCAGCGGCTTAAAAGCTGCAAGCTCATTTGTCTGCAACGGTGGAACATGGAACAGTGTAACATATAACATATACACAACAGAATAAGCATTGCATGTCCAGCTATACCGAAACTGTTGGATATAGACAAAAGTAAATGTAAAATGAGCTTGTGCTTCTCGGAAAGTGGGGCTAACACTCCCTCAACTAGCAGCTCATCTGAAATGTCCTTTCAAGTTGAGTTGAGTCGAGTTGAATTTAATTGAGTTGAGATGAGTTGAGTTAATTTAAGTGTTAAGTCACAAGCGAGGCCCATCTCCAATGAAGCCTTTGTATAAAACGGCATAAACAACACAAAGTAAAAGGGCCTGTGATCCGTGTCCTTTCAAGCCTTCTGCTTCTTGCATGATTGCTTCTCGCTTCGTGGGAGCCACAGTAGCCTAAAGGTTAGAGAAGCAGGCTTTTTACCGGATGGTCACTGGTTTGAATCCCTGGACAGAGCTGGGAAAGTGTGGGTGGGGAAAGTGAATGAATAACGATCACCCCTCCCGCAACAACTGCTGCCGAGGTGCCCTGGAGCAAGGCACGTAACCCCCAATGTGAATGACATATTTATGTTTTCGTTATGCAAATATTTATCTGAGGCAGAGCAGAAATAATATAATTGGTAGAGTTAAACCTCAATGGGCTCAAAGAACTGCAGTTTTTGTTTATTAAGTAGGAATAATGTTGTCCAGGTAAGAGAAGAGGTAGCTAATGTTATGAAGCCTAGCGCTCTTGCTACTAACTGAAAAAACGCAATCTAGTCGTACTAAGTTATCTAGGTTAGCTAGTTAGCCTAGCCGACCTTTCAAGTTCAAACTAGCCATTTACTAGCCAAGATCACGAATACCATGGTTATGAATGAATGGACCAAGTCATATTTTTATTGTATATTCTATTTAAAGTTATTTCCTAGCCTGGGTTCTTTGGCTCTGCTTACTGAGGTTTCTGCCTCCAGAGCAGCTCTGCCTGAAAAGTTTGTATAACTAAAACTCAAATCTGCTTGTGAACGTATGGAACTGTATGCATATTAAACATGACGTTGCTGTGTGTGCAGTCAACTTCCCCCGAATGAATAAAGGTTATCCCAAAAAATATTATATTTTTGAAAATAAATAATAATACACATATATATATATATATGCACACACAGTATATATATACCGTATATATATATATAACTTGCTCCATTATAGTGAAGAATTCAGACTTCAGACAACAATGGTCACAAACAAAGAGACACTAAACTTGCTTCAAACAGCGGCAGAACACAGACCTTATCTGTGCTCGTCACTATTGCTTTGACCTCATTCAGTTGTTTCCCCCACTTGCCGAGGATTAGGACATTGTGTTTATCACAGCTAATTTCTGGGTTAACATATTTTTCCACTCAGAGTCAGCTCGGCTAATCCGCACTAAAATGTCACGGAATTTAGAGAACCCCTGCAGAGACCGTCTACTGTCGCACCACTATGAGGATTTCAGTAAGAGTGTTTTCTGTATCTGTACATTACCGTTTTTATAAAATCCTCTGTCACAACGGCTTGGTTTGGATCTTCAGACTAAATACGGCCACTTACAGAGAGTGCTGGCCATAAACACGTTACTGAAGCCTCGTTCCCCTGCTTGCCTCGCAAGAATGACAGAGGGCTTAAATAGCATAGCTGCATCCCCCATCTGACAGATATCTGCGTTAATGCACACTTAAGGGATAGATATGGGCATGCTTATGTGAATCAAGCACATCTTGTTTGGATACTTAACCAGAATACCATTATATTTCCCGCCCTACGCTACATATAATGGGGCACTGCAGGGTAGGAACTTTGCATGCTTCGTTGCTCAGTTTGGAACTTAATCGAGGATTAGCAAAATATGATACGTTTGAAAGATTTGCCGTTTATACATTTGCGCTTTCATGTGGAAAAAGGAAGCATATGCGCCCCTTCAGGAACAATAGGAAATTAGCATGCAGTAGGAGAGACATAGTATATCTGCACAGCTCTAATATAGATATTTACAGAACATGTATGAATGAATGAAATCTTTATTTCAATGTTAAAAAATAAAAGAGCAACAACAAACCCAAATAGTTAAAAACACAAAACAATATTAACTTGAGATGCAGTGGGTTGATTGCGTCTGTTTGGGTTTGTGCATGCTTTTGGTTCCCCAAGATATCCTGGCTTTAGAAATAAAACCCAGAATGCCCAGTTGTGCATGCAGGATGCCGCTGTGCTCCGACTTCCTGTTTGCAGTGTACAGTCCCAGCAACTACTTGGTAAGGCAAACATAGAACCATTCAGCGCTATTCTAAATGCATAGAGTTCTATAAAGGGTATTGGGTCTTGTTGCAACTGCTGGGATCCCATTCCTCTTCAGCAAAATCTCTCCACTTTCCATCCGCAGGGCCAGCTGCATACCAACTCACTGGTGGAATGTTTTAGTAAGAAATCAGAAGTAGAAATGACATCTTACCACATTCCCCTCTTCAACCCGTCAATCTAGCCTCAGTCTTTGTGACTCAAGGTACTTTCCACTGAACAGCTCTTACAAGCTCATGTTCAGTGCTCAACTATTGGATAGATCCTTGAGATTAGTGCAGATCTAAAGTCTGATATTGGACATTAAGAGGATTGTCGAATGTATATATTGAGAGTGACATGTACTGTATAGCCTGCAGTAACTCTTCATAGTATACATTGCGCTGTGCCTCTGCACCGTACGGCGAGGTCCTATTGATCTACCCGTCAGTGTGTACAGTGAAACTCTGTAAGTTGTCAATATGTCTCTGCACCAAGGTCGCCACAGTAAATTCCTGTATCTCTATTTGACTTAAAAAGTGATTCTGATACTGATTCTGACTGGACTCTCAATATATTGGACTTTAAGGCTTATTCAAGTGTGGCTCTGGCCATGGCTGATACTGTGTCCATCGCATTAATCTGCCGTCTCAAACGTGGTCAAATACCTCTTGCTTATTCTGTATTATCAGCTAGTCATACCGTTTGTGTACATCTACGACATGATTATCTCCACATTTAATGTGTGGAAAGAGAGTCGGAAGACCCCTATGGGGAAATAATCATATTATATACGAGTATTATATTTTTCCTGCTGTTAATTTACATAGCAAACGTGTTAAAATAATTAGATGTCATGCCTTGTTTACCATGTTTTCTGGTTTTGATATCTTCCCTATTTGTTGTTGTTACACGGTTGGTTATTTTCCACAAACCTTTCAGAAAACCATGGCATTTTTATCTGTATGTATACGCATGAATGGGCTGTATGCCTATTTATTTAGTCCCCACAAGTGACTCAGTTCTCCGCCTCTCATCCAGGCTTGAAAGCAGTCTCCTGGAGGTGCTTCAGATGGACTTTGAGGTGGAGGAGCTCAGCAGTCCTCTAGATAGTCAGGTGATCATATGGAAACTGGAACTACCGCCGGGCTCCAAGGATGCAGCCAAGACAGAAGGAGCCATGAGGATCTATACCACTCAGAGAGACTTTGTTGGCCTGGCACCTCTTGTGATGGTGAGCAAACAGTGGTGTCACGCCAGATTATCATTAAAGTCTGCATTGATGTTACTGACAACAATGTTTCCAATAAGGCCAGCACTCGGATCGCATCCTTTGAGCTTTCGTGCATGAAAATGCACTTTGTTGTGACCCATCCCTGTCCGGTTTGCATACACAGAAGGCTAAATATGCAATCGGATTGTTTAGTAAATGGGTTCTATTTTGGGCAGAGAGTGACCTTGTGTTGTTGATGTCTTCTGTTTTGTTCTGCTCTGTTCTGGCGTGCAATACGTGGTCATGCTCTCTTCCCAACAGCTGCCTCGGTGCTATCCTTCCTTATCACACAACCTCCATAATTAATCCAGGATATAACGCCTGCTATTAAATATAGAACAGTACACAAGCACAGTATAAGATTATGTGAAGGGTTGAAAGTGACATGTTACATGTCTTTGTTGTTTTTTTTCTGGAGGAAGCACAAACTTCACAGCATTTGTTTGATCACATATACAGCAACTGATGCAACATTATAGTTGACAGTAGGCTATCTGTGGCATTTCCATTATAATGGACGTTTGAAATGATGAGGACATGCCCCTGATTTGTGATGGAAATTTGACATGGTTCATCGCTCTTGTGGATTAGAAGCTGACCTCAGGCTGAAGGCCAAACATTAGGGGATTTGATGGTTAGCCGGGGGGAACATTAGCTCTGACTGATCACTCGTAGCCTTGCTGTATGAACTCCCGCTGCAGCTGCTGCTCAATAGTCCTCTATAATGGTCAAAGGCTGACTGTCAGAGGTTTCAGCTTGATAGCCAAATGTCGTTTTTTACTATACCATAAGCCTGGTTGTAATGATAATTAAAAACAATGATGATGTTCAGCTATTTCAGCTTTATTTAAAATACGGTTTGTTCTTACAGAGGGAGGGGAACGTGTCCATATGATTAATTTTCATACCTTTGAGTCACCGAGACATCAAGCCCAGTGACTCCTTCAATTTGACTTAGCTGATCACTCACTGAATTAGACCAGGCTGCGCTCCACTGCTCTCATAAACACACACACATAAACACACTGAGAGAGATAGAGACAGACAGAAAGAGGGAGAGAGAGAGAGAGAGAGAGAGAGAGAGAGAGAGAGTACAGTCTACCTGATAAAAGTAAAGATCTTAATCATTATTAATAATAATAATGAAAAACAAAGCTGTATAATCTTTGTAATTTTGTAACTTATTTAGTCATTGCAACAAAATAATGAAACATTCAATGGATAAGTGTACCTGGAAACAGGAGAAACACAGTGAGTATTAATAATGTACTGTATATAGAAATGTATACCTACTTTTGAAATAGGCTGTATATGAGGAGGTATTATTATTTGTAAAAGACCATGGCTCTAGTTATTTAACCATGTTTAAAGGGATATGCCATCGCTCTCGCCTGAACAGTGGTGACCACAACTTCAGCAACTTCAGTCATCCAAAACTTCCCTTTCATTACTCTTGAGGATCTGGTCCAGAAGCACAGCATCCTTTCTTCAATTTCTACAGCTGAAATCAATATAAAACAAAACAATCGCCATCCCTCCTCCATTACAGAAGAAATTCTTTCAATTACAAGTACAATCTACTCCATCATGCTGACTCCATAATAGCACTCGCAAACAAAACATGGGAGAAAGATTTATCAATAACACCCGATGTCGACTTCTTGACCCAAATCTGCAAGAATTCATTTTCCATGACAAACAATACTGATCTGCAGCTTATCCAACATAAAATAAACCACAGAACACATATATTGTTCAAATCAACGAATCAAACACCTGTTCACAATGCCCCCAAACACCCGAGCTGTCAAATCCCCCTCTCCCCATCCCTCTGTTTACCAGGCGACCTGTCAGCAATTACCTTTCCAAGCTACCTCACCAAAATCACACTGGGCGCACTGTAGTGTGGCGTGTGGGGTCCCGGGGGTCTGCCAGGCGATGCACCAGAGGATGGACAAAAAAAACAAAACCTCACCGTGTAATTAACCAACTACAACAACGGCAACAAAAACTACTTTTTAAAAAATGGAACAAGAGACTGAGGGAAAGCAATGAAAAGCAGTAGGATGATCTGCAGTGGGCAGCTCCCTCCCGAGGGACTGGGAGCTGCCCGGGGTGGAATCAGACATGAATAGACTGCAACCAACAATCACAATAAGGATCAAATAAGCACTCACCCCTATTCAAATAAAACAAAGTAGTTAAAGGAATCAAATAAATAAAATAAGAAAGGTGCATAGCCCTGCCGACCTCCTCGTCCTGCGGCAGCCGCAGCGTCTAGGCTGTTAAATGTTTGTCTCTTATGCTTCTTGCACGGTTAAATACAAAATCTTGGCCTCCCTGCAGGACACAGAGATCCTGAACACAGCCGTGCTGACGGGTAAGAAGGTGGTGATGCCTGTGAGGATAGTGGCTGTGGAGGAAGATGGAGCAGTCACCGACGTATCTGACTACACAGACTGCAGCTCCACTGATGAAGAAGTCCTCAAGGTAGGAGTTAGTGTAGGTCCTCTGACCTCTGACCTTTACGTACAGAATAGGGAACGATATTTTTTACGTCTCGTCATTTTTCAGTTTATCTTTTTTCTTAGTCAATCCACACACACATTCCAAGTGCAATGGTTTCACCGTGGTGTTAATGGCACCTTAAAATCTATTCCATAATGGGGACAGTGAAGAGGTGATAAGTACGTCGCTCTTAAACATAGAATTTTCAATCACAGCTATCTTTAATTCAAACTTCCTTGATGCAACACTCAGTGTAGTTCACAGAACTGTGGTGTGAACAAACCCCCAATCACTTAAACGTGGTAAGTGGTTACTTACAATAATAAACGGCAGGCTGTGCAATAAACGGGAGGATGTCAGATGTTTGTGTCCCGCCTGCCCTAAGGCAAAGGGACAGTGTGATGGGGAGGACTGCTATGGGGAAAGAAGTTGTACCAAAGTCACCTTTGCTCTCTGTCAGCCGCTGAGCTAAACCGCTCACCAGAAATGACCTCCAAATCCGCAGTCCGCCACTTCTTACCCAGTGAACCCGAGAACAGCTGACTGCCAAAAGCTGACTTTGTTTACGGATGAAATTGAAAGTGCTGAAAAGTCTGAGGTCAGGTTGTATTTACTCAAGGTTAGAGTGGCATTGTAAGCAGAGGATACAGACACAGCCTCAGTGGACCCCAGCCTTCTTGATAAGTGTGTTGCTATTCAATATATCTATGTGCGAAAATAGGTTTAGCAAACGACAGATATCTCACGTGGTAAGTAAATGTAGCATTCTGCTCAGATTACTGGGAGATTACGAGACGGGTGTCAGTTGTGAGAGAAGCAGGATTGTCAAGAGGTAGAGTATCGACTAAATCGTTCCTTTTACCCTGTAATGTAGCAGCCTTTTCTGTTCCCCTAAGCTTAGCTCTTAGTGTGTTTGCTGACCAGATATCAGCTTCCGTCACAAACATTCCCTTTAATCTGCTTAGTTTAACAGCTTGACTCAGATATATTTTCTCTTCTGGTGTGTCTGAAGAGTATCAAAACGGCTGGTGAGAGATTGGAAGGGTTTATCTGGAATGGCCAATTGATGTGACAAAATATAGCAAAACAAAGTTTAATCTGCAATGATGGAAATGCTTTTGAAATGTGCATACATGGTGGAAAACGGTTTTCAAATGTGCATAGGCATTGGCTTTGTCAGTCCAGGATTTAAGCACAGACACTTGAACACTTGAACAAGGCACACATTGAACATAGAGGACTACTTGGTTGAATTAATCGGGATTTCTGGTGAAAAAGAGCATAGCAACTTCATTAACCTTCAACCTTGTATCAGTCCTGAACTCGGTGTAATCTTTGAACTTAATTTGGGAATTTGCCACAGATACTTACATCTTGCATACCCAGTAACAGTAAACGTGTCTTCTAAACTGCTCCTTTTCTTATTTAACAGTTTTTCACCTTGTCAGGAAACTAGAGTAGCCCTAATGTTGTTTACTTTGAAACATTTGTACATTTCTACCTGTCTTGAATACTGTGCACAGTGATGCCATTTTAAATCAAAGATAAAAACACGGGGACATCCCAGGCCACGGACTGAGATGGGATGGCACATCAAAATGCCATGCCTTTTGAAGTGACTCTTCCCAGACTGCTCTTTGATTATGGCTCTATGTAAGCTGCTTGGAGGAAGTGGAGATGAGAGCAGAGGGTCTCGGATTATGGCTGACCGGTTGACTGCGTCCACTCTGAATCAAAGTATGAGACCTCTAGATAACTTCACTGGAAAGAGAGTCTTTGTCTATTATTCCGCATTCTCGCATAGGTAACGTTCCTCTGCATAGCAACAGTTTCTGCATAGGCTTCAATGCTACACATTTCAAATCTGCTCCGTTTGGATGTAAATGAAGGGTAAATTATCCAATTGATTGAAGCAGTGGCTTTTGGCAGGACCAAGGAAAACCTCTGGGCTCGTGTCTTCCAGGGTCTCAAAAAGTCCACGAGATCTTTCAGCGGTCACTGAAACTCACCACGGTCACGTTTGAAACGATGGCGCAATGAATGCACTTGTTTGTGAAGGATTGATGTTTAACATTGCAGCACGTGATATTTCGATTAACATAAAATTGCAACGCTGCCTCTTCCTAAAGCTTCGGACTGGCGATCATCACAGTAGTTTATTACAGCCAGCTGACGTTACAATAGAAACACGTGCAGTGCAAAACCGCTGCAAAGCAATTTGTTGTTGTAAGGACGGACTATTTGTTAAAAATAGTGACTTTTATGAGAATATTTGATTAGTTTGTGTCATTGGTTAGATGACTAACATCGCTTTCATTGACAACAATCTAGTTTTGAGTTTGATATAGATTGTTTACACACGCGTACTTACAGAAAGATTAAGTTTGGTATTATCTGGGAAATCATGATGACAGGATATTCATGTTCTGATGGACTGTTGTTCCTTTCTGTTTTTCTCCTCCCATCCAGGTGTCCGACAGGTGCGACTATGTTTTTGTGAATGGAAAGGAGATGAAGGGCAAGGTGAAGATGATGGTGAACTTCACTTACAGCTACCTGAGTGCTCAGCTGGAGCTCAACGTGTGGATCCCTCGACTCCCCCTCCAGATTGAGGTGTCAGACACAGAGCTGAGCCAGATTAAGAGCTGGAGGGTTCCCATACTAACTTCCAAGAGGTAGGACACAAACAATCCATTTGTTTTATTTGGATTCCAGATGGGATTTGTAGTAGCGTCCCTTAGCCCATACAAGGAATAAACTATTTTCAATCCAAATCATATCTCTGCAAGGGTTTAGTTTTAATACCATTACATAATGTATTACAATAACATAATGTGATCCCAGCAAGGATCAAGCAAAGCGACGGCGTTCCGTGATTGGATTGTAGCAGGTCATAGAGTGTGCTGTGTGACAGGTGTGACCTGTATGTGTTTTTTGTGTTCATGTCCCAGGCCTGGCTGGAACAGTGAGGACAGAAAGGGGAAGGGCTGCATGCTGCAGTTTCAGCATGCCCTGGTGCGGGTGCTCACACACTTCACAG
Organism: Acanthochaenus luetkenii; assembly: GCA_900312575.1. Lineage (NCBI taxonomy): Eukaryota > Metazoa > Chordata > Actinopteri > Beryciformes > Stephanoberycidae > Acanthochaenus > Acanthochaenus luetkenii. Next base: position 10,740 of record OMOT01052488.1, read on the forward strand.
CCGACCAGGCAGACCCTCGGGATCCTAAAGCCTACTTCCTGGGCTCTGATTGGCAGGTGGATGTCACGAGGCTAGTGCGCTACTTCCTGAAGGTGGAGGACCCCCGCGTGGCCAGGCTGCAGGCAGGAAGGGTTTTGTCAGGACGAGACCTTGGGACCACCTCTATCCAGGTAAGGAGACTGGACAACTGTCTACATTAACCTTAACTCCCAACGGCCTCAAGATGTTCTGATGTGATGGCATCCACCTTGAGTACAGTATATACGGAACAGATATATGTGACACTAAATGGACACTCAAACGTTTTTTGTTGTTGTTCAAATAAACGTTGGACATTTGCCCTGCAAGCGTCTCCCACCATGTAGTCAAACCAAATGTAGAAATAAGAGTGATATGCAGATCAAACTAAGTCAATACATAGCCTTGTATGGTACAGCATCGTGGCCTTGTATATATGGATTTGCACGTTTGATCCACATATCCCTCTTTTGGTCTCGGTCTCGGTTTGCCAGAGGCAGCGTTGACATGCACCACATGGACATGGAGAACAGCACTGGAGGCCATTTGGGCAACATTAACCTGGGCCTGATGAAAATATACGACATGCCGTAACTGATGTATCTAATGCTGCCTCTATGGTGTTCTGTGATAGGTGTTTTCTCCACTTTCCGACACAATATTGGCTAAGACGACTATCAAGGTGGTGGATGACAAAGTGACCATCACAGAGTTGGGGGTCCAGCTGGTCACGGGCCTCTCCATGTCCCTGCAGCTCAGTCCAGGGAGCAACAAGGCCATCCTGGCTACCACAACCACACAGGAAGTTCTGCAGAGCCCCAAACAGGTAGCGTTCTCAATCTATTCAAATGTCTCACACTGTAGATTAAAAGCACAATTACAAATACAAAAATCATCTTTCTCTGAACACTGCTATTTTCTGTTCCTTCAGGAAGCCTTGGTCAGTGCTTGGGTGCAGTTCAGTGACGGTTCCCAGACCCCTCTCGACATTTATGATCCCGCCTACTACCGCGTGAAAGTGACATCTCTAGACGAGGAGGTGGTGTCGGTCCAGGGCTCGCCTCCGGTCGTGGTGGCGGAGGGTGAGGGAGAGGGAGTCCTAGTCAGAGTAGAAACGTCCATCTGTGAGACCTGCCAGAAGTCCAAACGCAAAAGCACTATGGCCGTGGGCAATGGCAGCCTCACGGTCAAGTTTAAGGTACAGAGCCGGCACCCACACAGCAATACCAGCAGCGTCGACAGCAGCACTGTCAGCAGTGATGGAGGAGGACGAGGAGGAGGGGGCGGCAGTGATTATGGGAACGACAGGGAAGAGGTGGAGAGCGAGAAGCAGCCTTCCAGGGACCCCCCACCCAGCAGCTCAGACTCTGAGCGAGAGGAGAGTGCCATGCAGAAGGTCACAACCACCACAGAATCTACAGAGCGCGCCATTATAATCAGCGGCAGCCTGGGAGGAGTGGGTAAGACCGGCAGTTCAGGAAACGCCGGCAGCCCTACCAGCGCGGTGAACATCAGTATGATGAGCAGCCCCAGTGACAGCAGCAGGCCGTATGGCTCAGACAACATGATAGTGGAGGACATGGGCAGTGTCGGCTTCAGCAGCACCGTGAAGGCCTCTGGGAACCTGGTCAACTACAACTCCCCCACCAGGGAGGAGGTGCCTGGGCAGGAGCCAGCGGAGATAGACATCGGTGGTGAGGAAATGCTGGCCAACAGACCTCTCACAGACCTGGAGATCGGCATGTACGCCCTGTTGGGAGTCTTCTGCCTGGCCATCCTGGTGTTCCTGGTTAACTGCGTCTCATATGTGGTGACGTTCGGGAACAAGAAGCCTCCCTCTCACGGCCAGGAGCCGACGGGGCACAGGCACGACTGGGTGTGGCTAGGCACAGACGCTGAGCTGGTGATGAGCGTACCAGGCAGTCCACTCCAGCAGAACCACCGGACTGCCACCACGGTGATAGACATTGGGCCCGATACGACTGTCTCTCTGTCCAGAGGGCCCAGTTGCCTGGCCTCCGTCACGGACTCTCCCCTTGGCTGCGCGGGCTCCCACAGGAGCAAACCCATGACCGCCGAGTCCCTCCACTCACCCACCAGCAAGAGAAAGAGGGTCCAGTTCACCACCTTCTCCACGCTGGAACGCCAGCACTCGCCACACCTCTCCCCCGGGGGGAATGGCCATGGCATCCACTGGGTTGGGAAGGAGGAACCCCAAGTGCCCGTCGACTAGTTATAATACAGAACTCGATCAGACCTCTCATGTAGATGTGGCTTTGATCACCTCAATGCCTTTGTTTAGTCTTAACCTGTGATTTTGCAATGAACCTCCTCCACATTTCATTACCTATCAAGGCCTTTTACTGTACATGTATATTATTGTTAATATTGGAGTGGACATGTGTAAAGATGTTTCAGTTGGTTGGCCAGGTGGACTCTCTTCTTTACACGAAGCTTAAAGCCACCAAATGTTTATGCTGCATGTGGAAAAGGTACTCGACATTTTTGCACTCACATGCTGGCATTTCAGTAAAAAAGACACACTTAAAGCAAAGTATCCAAAATTATGAATATATTGAGTACCAGTTATAATACACACACAAATAGTATGGCTTTGATCAAATAAAAACCCAAATGGGTGTTTTTCTATTATGCAATACTTAAGTCTTCTTTGTAAATTTTAGTTGATCACATTTTTGACCCGATTAGATTTTTCTCATTAAAAACAATGTATGATCTTGAATATTGCCCTGCACTTTAAAAAAACATTATATGTAACCTATACCATCATAGTTTTTAGTGGAGGCATATGATCTCTGCTAGTAGTTTGTGAAGTGGTTGCAAAATTTATTGAAAAAAATATTGAAATCACAAAACTGACTACTGCAATTTCCAATGTGTAAGAGATTACACTATTCCTCACAAGGATAAGTGTTTCCCGCAGATTTTAAACAAGATATTCTGGTGCTGTGCACAAGCCCATGCTGACAAATCAAGCTGCACGTCATACCATTTTTATTTATTTAGACTGTCCAAATCCTAAGCATTAACATCAAACTTTTTCACCCCCACGCAATTTGTGAACAGTTTATAGATATATCAAAATGTTATCTAGAAAAAGCTATGCTCAAGTGTATCATAATTCATATCACAACCACAAAGAGACAAACAAAAACAAATGCGGCATGATGTTTTTGGTAATATCACGCTGCCCTCGTTGGCACTAGTCTGTAAATCTCCAGTTATTCTAGAGTAGCACGACATGAATGCGCAATTCAGTATTTAGTCCCCTCGAATTAGAGTCTCATATTACTCAGAACACCTTAGAGATCACCTTGCAAAATGTTAAATATGTGGTAAATTCAGCAGCAGGGGTCACTGAGAGTCTGCATGTTGTGTTAAGTTTTATTGTGAAGTTGGCACAACAAAATGTAGCATGGTGCAAACTTTCCCCTTTTTCCATGCCCTGGTGTGTTGCAAAAATCAACCTTTGTGAAAACAAATTACACTGACCTTTCGTGTCCCCCTACCCTTTAAACAAAAATGTGGTTTGCTTTTGTGACTCACTTTATGAAAAATGAATGTGGTAGATATAGACACTGAAGAAAGGACAGACAAATTCAATGCAAACATCATAGAATTTGAAATCATATTTAAAAATAACCAGTGGAGTTAAGAAACATTTTTTTTATTGTCATTCACCCTTTTTATTGAGCAGAATAAAGAAACAGCAAAAACCAATTTTTCTTAGATTTACCGTATGCTAAAACATAAATAACAATATGAGATGTCTTCCCAATTTTAAATACATAAAAGCACAACACACATTTCGTAATAATTTTATTGCACCCTAATCATCTCTAGCTCTTTGGTATAATTCGGCACAATTTAAACCTGGCAGTTCAGATAAGACTGTGTTGTGGATTGTTCTGCACAGACAAGGTTTACAGCCTGATATTTTGAAAGACTTGGAATAAAGACACCAGTGATATTTATACCCATGCTAGGTAAATGGGTGTAATGCCCTATTCTCATCCCCTAAAGTTCCTGAGACAATATGCAGAGCGGGGTTGAGCGGCATCACTCTATACTCAGTGTAGAGTCTCCACTAGCCTCTGGTAGGTCTCTTTCTCTTGTTTCATGTCGTGGTGCTCCTTCACATAGAGTTTTCCATTCCTCACCACTCTCTCCCTCAGCTCACGATCTGACGACAGCCTGTGAGATTGGCGCACAAATTCCTGGCATGGACAAAAGTGAAGTGAGTTTCATATACTGCCAAATGCCACTTGAAGCTTGCCATAAAACGTACTTCTATATATATATATATATATATATATAAAGCATATGAAAAGGCATAAACACAGAACTCAAATAAAAGCCAGTACACTGATTAGTTAATACTCAAATACTTCAAATGTGTCTGTACATTGTTAATGGATGGAATCATTTGTGACTCCAGTTCCACACACGTCTGTCCAATATCCTTTTCAGTCTATCCTGATAGCTGCCGCCTCTCATTTGCTTATGAAGGGAGGAGAACGCAAACAAAGTGACTGCTATTATTAAACAACGCTGTCACACCAGCTGTCATGGGGACATGGGGAAGATGAGGAGAAATACGAAGCAATTAAGAAAAAAAGAGTGATGATGCCATCCCTGTGTGCTGATTGAGATGTGACCGGCCCACAAGGCCTTTTGAATTCTGGTGGCTCATTTGCAGGCCCAGCAGGTTGAGCGAAGGCGCCAACAAAACCAAGTGAAAGAGCCTTATAGAGTATTCTGCAGCATGGCAGCCAACTTCTACTACACAAGAGACCAGACCAGACCAGCAGGCCACTTCACTCAAGTGATGTGATCATCTTTGGAGAGGCTCTTGATTGGAAATGGCTCCACTGTATGGACATATGAGAGCTATAAATCTGCATCAACAGGATTACATTTATGAGCAGCATGCTTATAATCAATTCACTCTCCCAGCATATTGTAAAGTCAGACTGGAAATGCAGTTTTTTCTTTAAAGCAAAAGAGTGTGTGTGTATGATCCTCTGGAAGGAAGCTCTGGCTGAGAGACTTGCATTTGATGTCCATCAATACTTTCAGGCTGAGGTCATGGTTTATCACTGCAGCCATCTGTGAGAGGTTCCTCCTGGCGAGGATTTCTCTAAAGCTCAGCTGATCACACGTGACCTCCCCTGGAGCGGACTTATCTCCTGCCATGACAGCAACGTCACGCTAGAGCATGGCGTCTTCATACCACCATGCTATAGCCCTCTGTCAACTGGCCTTCACCTATGGTATTTGCTTTTCACTTCAAACCTTGTTAAACATCAGGTTCAAGAGTTCTCATGGGATCTCCATTTTGCCTGCTTGCCGCTGTGTGTTGCATCACTGTGTGGTTCAGCGAGTACCTTTAATCTGCCGCTGAAGGCTGCGCTTTCTGATTCAAATCTAATCCCCCGAAGAAACATCAGTTCCTTTTGTTATATTTTAACTGCTTAAATTGGACTAACGATAAGAAGTAAGTACAAAGTGTTGGGAGTTTTCCTAGTTTAAAAAGGTGCCACATTGTAAGACTCAACAAGATCAATCTATCGGCGGTACGATAACGCTTCCTAAAACATTTTATTAGCAGTAAGTACTTTCTAGGTCAGTTGAGGTGAGCTGGCTACGTATATCTCCTCTCTAGTCTATTAACATAGTTTGTTTTACACAGGGTTTAAAGCATGTGGTGACCTGGTCAATGTTTATCACTATATACCTGAGGAGATGAGTACAGCAGGCCGGTGACCTCATGCTGCACCACGGCTGCATTCCCTGGAATGTCCCTGGCCACCACAGGTACCCCAAGATCCATGGCCTGCCAGAAGAGAGAGCACTAAACACTCACAGACTCACAAAGTCCCAGAATAATGAATGTCACTCACACCAACTATCCTTATTAGAACTAAGAGCACCCGATCAAGGCTCAGAAATTGTACAGCGAGGCTCTTCAGCCCTTCGGTGCCTTAGCTCACTCTTAAGGAATTATTTGTCTGCGTCAGTTAATACCTCTCCAGCAGGTTGTTGAATTAAACATGTTAACATACTAATCAGACTTTAAGCCTTCTGTGGATTGTCTTAATCAACAGTGTTTAAAAGAGATTAAGTGGATTATAGTTTTGCTCACTCAGGAATGAGAAGATCGCAGTCAAGCAATTAATTTGGGTAATTGCCCCTGTAGTGGTCAGATACTGTTACAAAGTAGCTGAGCAAGAAACAGCGTGATAAAGATACCTGTACATATTCACATGCTTTAAAAAAAAAGAAGCTTTGGGTGGCACCAATTATCTACTTTGATAAATCAAATCTTCATATAAAAATATTATCTTTCACTACAATCTGTGAGCTATAAAAAGATATAACTTGTGTTTAGCAGCTGTCGAAGTCAAGTCATGCTGTCATCCAATTATCCATAAGCCCTGAGGATGTTTACCTCCAAGATGGCTGCGGACATGCCCTCTGAGACAGAGCTGTTGACCAGAGCGAAGCACCTCTTCATGGCAGCATGAAGCTCCTGCTGGCTCATCTCCTGGACCAGGAAGACCCCTGCTGTTCTGCAGAAGCAGTGGCAGAGCTCAGTACTGTGTGACTCAGGGCTCACAGAGTTGTGAATGCTATTGAACAGCAGTGACAAGCTCAGGGCAGAAAACACGGGTGCACTATGTGTGACATGCACCAAGACTCCAGGTAAAGTCCTAACCAAAGAAGGCAGCTTCCTGTCTCAAACGTCTTTGTTGTGGTGAAGGCCCATGGCGAGAGACCAGCCAGGACTCGAGAGTAGGGAGGGTGAAAAGAGAGGATCTCGGCACTTTCCTCAGATTTGCATTCTGTTCACATTATGGTACGGCAGATGTAAACAAAGATGCAAACATGCTCAGACATTTTCTTACGCCACATGGGATAAATAGGAGCATACAACTCGTAGAATTTCTCACAGGAACAAAGGCTTGGCGATCAGTTTGCCAGATCTCAAGTTTGCTTTTATGAGCTGTGTGACTGATAAGCAAAACAAAGCAAAACAAAACAACTTTACCTTTTAGCAACAGCTTCAACTTCCACAGTAAGCACTGGATCAATCTGACAAAAAGAAAGGAAGCTTATAAGACTAGCAAAACACCACTTTCCACTGTCAAAGCTCTATTTTTGTTTAGTATGCTAGCAATGATTTAGCATAAGATAAACAATGACACAATCATTTATATCATGAGCAAAAATCCTGTATTTTCAGAGATTGGGGTCAGGGTGGGGTGGGTGGCCAATCTGATTAATTGCAATGTGGGATTTGCGTGCAATAGCTTGCCCACAGAAAAGTCAAAGCATAGCAATTCAGGTCAAAGATGCTGCCAAGTAAGCTGCTACTATTTTCTCTTTTATCGTATAGCTCATCGTATTTCTGAATTGAAATCTGCTATAGGCATGTGTGCATTAAAATCAAAGAATCTAAATTGACATTTTTTGTGTTCTGGTGTAATCTGGGATTAAACAGACTTAAACTCAGCAGGGCCATGATATATGCTATATTTACAAACACATAATATATTCTAAGATTCTGTACAGTCCCACAGTGTACCGACATAAATGGAGGGGAGGGATGTGACCAGTAAGAAGGGGAAGGCAGAAACCACATTAAGGAGACTCAGGAGAGTACACCAATGTGAAAATCCACGTTTCTGTTTCTTCCTACTGAAGCTGTCATACCGTTCACTGTATTACGACAATAAACAATCAACTTTGTGTTGTCCTCTGTCACACATTTTGTTGTTTTTGAGCAACAATTATATGACCACTGAATACAACACAATAATTCAAGTTGTATTTAATTGTAATAATGACACAATAAAGAACGTGCTGTGCATCGATTCGTGATGTTTGTCATCCCTGACTGACCTGAATTGTCCTCTTGATGACTGAGGCGCTGTAGCAAGAACACTGTGGTACTTGAATCAAGTGGAGTGGCACTAAGAATCTCTTTTTTATAATATTTTACTTTGACTTAATTATAACATTTGTATCTCATGTTTGACCGACTGTTATTACTGCACCAAGTACATAAGACAATCACAAAATGAATAGGGGGAAATTAGTAGTCTGGTGTTCATATAAATATCATATTCTATGGTATTTGCTCATTTCATTTCTCAGAAAAAAAACAAAAAACAAACATGCATTCGTAGAACACCACAGTGATTCATGTGCACCTACATGAATCACACATGTCTCGGCTTCCACTGAACCCTTTTATCAAACAGAGACACAAAGCACAGCAGAGCAAGAAGCAGCAGTAAACAGTGAAGACAGTGGCATGCCTCTGGCCAATTCTAATCAAGGTGTTTTTGAACAAAGCAAGAACAGAACATACCTTTAATCTGACACCGCTGTTTGAAAGAAAGAAAATATACTAAAATACATCGATGTCATATGAAAGCAAGTCAGAAAGAAGAGAGGATGGAGACAAAAGTATAGGAGATCAATGTAAGGGGGACTGGAATTGAAACAGGAGAGAAGCACAGAGCTACTGTAAGACCACTGAGGCTGCCACTGTTGGCCAGGATATTACTTCTCACGGCAGCATCCTTAAGCAGATGGAAATTCAAACACCAGACATAAAAGTTCAATCAGTTCAGCTGGAAAAACAAAGAACGTTTCATTAAGCTCTGAATTTATGAAAAACCTGTCCTCTGACTTGACAGTCTGGCTGGTTGGTTGATTTATTGACAGTGTTTGATAGTCTAGCTGGCTGGCTATATATAATTCCAATTGTATTTTTCCAATTAATTCACTTCCGTGACATATTGTAAGGATGCATAACCTGTGTATGTGTAATTAATGAGGAGTGATCCCACTCAGGTCGTACATGGGACAGAAGCATGATGGTGAGTGAGCTTCCCCTGATAGGGGTACAACTTCCTTGGCTGTAATCTACACCAGCAGATGTCCTGATGGGGCCCCACAGGACTGCACCAAACTGAAGTGGCTCTATAAAACTCGCTACTCAGCGAAGTGGCGATCTGAAGTAGGCGATCCGCCACTCTGTCAAGCAGTCAGCCAGGTAGGCACAAAAGGAAACAGGGCCACTCCTACTGCTAACCCTCTCCCTGTCTGCAGATTGCCATTCCATCTAAATGCTGGTCATAATTCCAGCTAAACAGCAAACGCTGGCATCTCAGCTACATCCAATTAGTTGCTAGGTAACTTCAATGGCACAGAGCGACACGGTACAGCAGGAGACACACAACATGTATGAAGAAACACCAACCCTATCATAACTACTTACCTTTGGACCAATAATGACCAGCACATTCAGTGGATCCTCACAATGCCACTCTGAAAGACACCAAGCATTGACAGCAATGCAATCAACACCACATGAGCCTCTTTCAGTATTTGTATGTAATTCGTAACGTTTAACCTAATGTCACATGGTTGGATTTTAAAGTGTCAGGATAGTTCAGAATAAACTCAATAAGTGCGAGAATTTTGGGAAAATACTATTTGACCCTGGTCTGTCGCCCTCTAGTGCCATCATATTATCACAATTGTGTGTTGCGGCACTATTTATGAAAGTCTAATTAAATGAAACGGGAATTAATAAAGGCCCCAATGATGTGCTACAATGTGACACACAATGTGTTTTCATTACGTTGTCCATTATCTATACATATATTAAGACACAAAGCATCTTAGTAGGGTGTTGGGCCAAAGTGAGTTGAGCTGAACTTAACTGTGGAGATCTAACAATTCTATCATTTGATGATTCTGTGATGGCTATGGCACCTCACTAGAATATCCTATACATATTCAGTTGGATTGAGATCTAGTGACTGAGATGGCCATGGCATATGGTTTAGTTGTTTTCATGCTCATTAAACTGTTAGTGTTCACTTGTGGCCAGCGGATGAGGGCAATGCCATTCACTTCCAGAATTAAACCATAGCAGGAAAATGCCTTCTTTCAACAGCCCTATTTGTAGCATCCATCATTTACTCATGTGTTTTCTTTACGTTGTCTATTATCTATACATATATTAAATACATGGTATACCTGAAAATACCTCCACTAGATAGAGGGGGTCCTTAACTCTTCTCAGGCCACAGATCAACAGGAAGACATGCAGCTCATCCACATCATCGCTCCTTACACCTGGAGAGATGCCAGACACACAGACAGACAATGCCACAGTATCAAAACACTGCATAATGAACATCCACTGGCAGTTAATGAAAGCAATATATCACCCAAGGTCATGAGGAAAATAAGACAGCAGTGACTAATGTGCTCACACAACTGTCTAATCAGAGTTTTAACGTTCAGCAGGGAAATAGTCTGCTAAAAACACTGGAAGGTTGTAGCTTAATCAGTGTGTAACACCGGCATCATAACCGAAGAGCCCTTGCATAGGGTTGACAATTTGCTCAATGAACAGCCCTAGATTAAAATTAGCCAACTCAACATCACGTTAACAACATCAAATGTTTTGGGAAACTGGGCTTAATTGAGAGGCAGACGAGACTAAATTGTCTCTTTTTGCAGATCTTCCACCTTTCATGTTCAATCCCGAGATTAGTGGGGAACTGGCTGACATACAGTGTTGCACTATGCCAGCAACTACTGTAGTGCACCTGACCTTCCAACACCAGCAGATAATAACTCAGTCATGCACTAATACTACAGCAACACGCTCACCAGTCTGTCACAAGTCAGATTTCAGATGGGCAGTGGGTTGGGTAGTGATCAAGGACCGACCTTCTCTGCTTGACATTGACTCAAATGGATGAATCATTAAAATAAAATAAAAAATAAAAAGAAATGGAGAGAATGAAACTCAAAGGTTATGCTAGCAAAGCAATGTATAAGAAAGGCCAGATACAATGTAAGTGTCTGTGACAAACAGAGGCACATACCATTTTGAAAATAATGGCATAGACAGACACAAACACGTGCTTAAAGCAGTGTGCGTTGAGTGAAATCCCCTGCTGTCAGATTAGTCCAGATCAGGAGGCTGGGCAGCTCTTTTAATGCTATTAAACAGCATCTTAAAATGACGGGGTGGAGTCTGGGCATTGACCCTGATCCTAGCAGCCGATTGTCAAAGAAAGCTCCTTATCTCCGGGATGTATCGAATTTCCTTGCAGTGATTCGTAGGATGAGAAAGCACATCAGTTAAGGTAAACACCCTTGTCACTACCTCGGAACAAGGTGCAGAAAAGAACGGAGGATGTCTGGAAAGCATAGCAGAGCACAAACCTGTCAAAATGAGCAAGAAATTCAAGCTCACTAAGAAATAAAACAACAAATCATCTTTCCACAGAGAAAAAAACAAACAAAACAAACTGCACAAATCATATCATGTGCCAGCAGCAATCTTTTCTCTCTCTCTTTATGCTCTTCTGTGAGTTGTATGCAAAACACATTTTTGTTCATCTGCCTTTGATTTTAGAATGGCATTCTGCATACGCTTATCAGTAAGCATTTGTGGAAGCGCACATGTCTGTTTGAATGCTTTTAGTGGCTCCTGTCAGTTTATCTGTCGAGTGCCGCTGGGTAACACACACAGAGCAGAAGCTGCAGGGGGTGGACAAAATAATGGAAACACCATGAAAAAAGTAAACTTTGAACTAAATCAATCACAACAACAAAGGCAGCTATACAGGTGAGTCAGATTAGGTTGAATGCCAATTAGCAGTATCAGTCAGTTATCAGAGGTCTGATAATCAACACTTTTATATGTACATTTTCAAAGCAAAATGAGGGAGCTCACAAAGTTCCAAAGAGGACAAATAGTCAGTGCCTGAATTGCAGTCTGAAATCTCATGATATGCCAAGCAAACTGCAAAGAGGAACAGTGGTCGCAAATCCAAGCACACCAACAAAGATCAGACGGACACAACAGGATAGTAGCTAACTATTGCTGAACCACTGAGCAATGGAGTGATGAGTTATCTTTCACACTTTTCACTACATTCAGATGGGTTTATTTCTCTGAAAGCTTAAGAGAATCCCCCTTGTAGTTTCACGAGTAATCATGAGGACAAAGTCACCTACAGTGCGACTTCTCCATCTTAGCGGACCCCCTGCTCTTACCCCCTCACCCCTCAGTGATCCACAGCAATGCTCCCCCCTTAACCCCACTACACAAGGTGCACAGCAGGGGCCACACACAACACATTCTGGGAGTCTTTCATGGACCTCTGGATCCCAGTGCCTTGGGAGGTCACATGACACGCAAAGGATAACACACACACACACACACACACACACACACACACACACACACACACATGTCAAATATCTTCAATCAGGCAGCAGTGTTGCTTTGCCTCTGTCATGTTCTGAGGTTGAGGTCTTTAGGGGCGCCACTGCACCGCTGGGCTACTTCAGAATAACTTCAGTCCCTACATTCAAAGCTCCACACACCTTCAATAAACCTAAGCTAGCCTATAGAGATTCCATTATTTAATAATGATCCATTATGTCACACCGAATGGGAGAATGACAGTTTTACTAAATCAATATTCTCCAATTTAATGTGAAGGTAACGTAAAAGAAAAATGAAAGGAAAACAGAAAAGCAGCTCTCAGAATTCTGCTTTCTAAAGTGTTGTAAACCATACGAAGTGGGATGGCTCACAGGTATCGAGGAGTCAAGTGTCCAATCTCTGACTGACTGAGCTGAATTTGCCTCCTGATGAACACAGCGCTGTGGTGATTACACAGTGATGAAAACTATAAGAAGGACTGCATGGGTGGGTATTTTCTTTACATTGTTAAACACATCTGACACATGTCCAAGGTTGCACAATTAGGATAATTGACTCTAGAAATTAACACTATCAGATAGCACCACATACACAAACTCAATGTTCACAACCCTAAAATAACTACAAGTCAGATTACAGTGGTTTCATCACATTTGGAGAAAAACGCAATAGTGGTGACTCCCATTCCAAGTGTAACAAATGGTGAAGTGACTGTGGGCAATTAGTATTACTTGCACCAGTTGAGGAGCATGGTGACAAATGGCCCTGGTCTGGAGAGCTATTAATCAACTGGTGTGGCTCTCTCTGAACACTAATGTACCTGGGATAGACACCATCCTGCAAAGTCCAATTTAAAGTCCAGGCCATTTGTGGTGAAGCAGTAATGGCGTATATTTACTGAGCTAGTCGAATGGTAGTTGGAAGACTGAAGATGGAAGACAAAATGGCTGAAGAACAAGATTGCTGCTAGAAATTCTGCCCCGCTGACAAGATGCAACACAAGGACCCCCACCTTGACGCATCTAACTTAGTACAGCATCACCTCGCCTCTCTGATTGGTACCCTCCAGGTTGGGGCCCCCTGAAAGTGATCCCCCTCAACCCCCAGGAGTGGGGTAATGCATGAAGCTGGCGTTTCTCACCAATGCGGTTTTCAAATAATCAAGATTTAATGCCGAAAGCGTGTTAGTTAACTACAGTGACCATAATTAATTGCATTCATTGTGCTCCTTTGACTCGTAGTGTGGCTGTGCCCGCACAAACTGAATGGAGAGAGAGTTTGAAAAGTAGCCTAGATAATCAGATGGAAGAATAACAGTCAGCTAATGTTGCAATGCCATTATTTTACACTTTAGAGCCCGAAACAAATTTGAGTTTCTGGGGTCACTAAATTCAATGCCAATA